>MEIZ01000069.1:109467-121795 GCA_001723225.1 Globodera ellingtonae
CTGCTCGTCCCTCTCCTCCGTCGGTGGCGGTCTTTTTGGCGTCAAAATGGGCGGAGGAATGGACAGCCTGCACTCGGGCGGATCGCCTTCGTTAGGACAGGTAAATAGAAATGATTCTTTGGCAAATTTCCAAAATTGAAATTTTAGGGTTCATTTGGCGGCTTTCCCTCGTCCAGCAACGGCACCAACGGTGGCCTGTTCAATAACTGCGGATGTTCATCATCCGACTACGGCTTGTTCAAGAAGTGAGCGCGTTGCTGAGGCGCCTTCAAAGAATGGTGCGGCGAGTCGCTGAAGAATTTCAATTATTCATTTTTCGATTATTTTTCAGACTCCAAACATTCGCGCATCTCTTTGAAGCCTTGCCGTCGCCTACTCAACCGCCATGCATTCACCACTACTTCATCAAGTTGGTTACAACATTTGCTGGCAAACTAAGGGCTTAGAAGTTTGAACACTCTTTCATACCTCCAGATTGAATTGATCAGGTTTTTGGATTCGAGATAACCGACACGGTTCGAAATAGGATTCGAAATTGATCAGGGTTTTGAAATGGATAATGATTCGATTGATCAGCATTCGAATTGATCAGGATTGGTTCAAAAATTACCAGGATCCCGAACCCCCAGACCAGAATTTTTCCGTCGTCAATTTACGTTTTTATTCTTTAACAGTTCACACCATTCTCCCCCGGAGGGAGAAAATGCTTTGCCCTTTGGCAAAGTCCATTCACTTCACATCCGCCCGCCGCCCCCTCCGTCCGTCGCCGTCGCCGTCGGCGCGGTGCCATCGCTTCCCTTCCCTTGCCCTTCTTCCCCCCCCCCCCGTTTAATCTGTTCCAACAACGTCAATTAATCCCAACTTTTACACACTGTCCCAGTTGTTACATCACCACAACCAAATTTAGTTCTTCTTCCTTCTCTATTTGATGAATGGAAAATGTTTTTTTTTGTTTCGTAAAAAAATATTTTATATATTTTAAAAAGATTATTTTAAAAAAACATTTTTCATTTCTGACTTTTTATGTGTAGAGTGAAGCCTTTTATTTTATTTGACCCCCAAATTTTGACGAGCGCAATGAATGAGGAGAAGGGAATTTCGATGTTATTGCCCCGAATTTAATAATTTGTCCCCCCCCCGTCCCCCCGAATCGTTGTCAAAAGTCTTTCAAATTTCTGTTAAATCACTTCCTCATCTTTTCAGATCACAAAAGTCTGAACAAATCTCCGAATTTCCAAACACAGACACAAAATATTTGATCAATTTTGAGGACGCAAAAATTTTGGACTAAAATTCGTAAAAATTTTCAACAAAATTCTGCTCAAACATTATCAATCTAACCGCTGTCTCTTATACACATCTAGATGTGTATAAGAGACAGCCCGCCCACAGATTTCTATTGACAAGATGCAATATTTTACATATGAACGCCCCCCCCCGGCACAATGGCTGTGCATGGATTCATTCAATCGGTGCCCGTTTTGGAATGAACCAAATTTTATGATTAAACAAAAAGTTTGGGAACCGTTCGGATGCCAAAATGTGTTCCGCCCATGCCGATTCTGTGCCTTTGAAGAGTTGTTGTTAATATGTTTTATTTGTTTAATTGCCATTTTATTTTGTTTTTTACTTCCGCCATTCATTTTCACAGTTTTTTGCCCCCAACTTTTTGCATTGTCTTTCACGCAAACATTTAATCCATATCCAGAACATATGTATGACCAGTTTGTGATTAAAAAATTTAAACTAAAATCATTTATTCATTCATTTAATTTGTTTGTGGTGGGCCTTCGCCGCGGGTCAAAAATGGTTAGTTAAGAAAGGCCCCGCCGGGCATTTCCGGTAATTTTGCGCTTCACCTTCGACGTCAACAAGCGAAAAGCGGCAGTGTGTGGCTTTGGAACGAACACAGCGCCAAAACTAAAAACGCACAGCTTTTTTTGCCTCCGCGCAACGCCTCGGGGGTGAATTGAACGCCCAAAAAAATGTCGGATACATAAAAATGATTATTAAAATCGAGACTCTCGATTCGAGAATGACACCGGAAAAAATTATTTTGTTTCATATTAACCACTTGGATTGTTTTGTTTGGCGGCCAGTGCCGTTGTTCTCGCCTTTGTGCCTTAATGCTTTAATCGGATATGTGTAAAAGTGCCGCGAACAAATGCCGTGGCGTCATCGTCTGTGGCAAAAGTGCCGTCGTCGGTCGAACAATAATTATTCGGTCAGCCGTTGGGGCCCCTGCCGCCCTCTGTTTTTCAATTCATTTTTACATTTAACGACCATTTCTTGTCCCCATATAAGTGCAATTATTATTCAATTTATTTTCTTCATAATCGCTTGTCTTATCTGTTTTATTTTTGAGTAACGTGAACCCCCCGGGGGGTTTGGTTGGTACTTTACGTTTATTTTGTCCAGAAAATATTTTTTGGGTTCCTTTCCTCCAAACGAATGGGGCCGTTCAGCAAAAAATTGCTCATTTTTTTTAATACATTTTATCAATTTTTGCACATCTGTCATTCATTCCATCGTCCCATTTTTCCCATTTTTTTTTTGTTGGCGTCGACAGAAAACATTTTATAAATTCATGAAAATTTGACGAGCCCCTGGGGGGTCTAATGAAAAAAGCAAAAAAGGAAATGAAAATGAAATGAGAAGAGAATTCTTTTGACAACTTTCGTCATTAGGCTTAATCCCTCCTCCACTCTGCATTTTAAGCTCCTAACACTTTGAACATTAAAAAGGGGGATAATGTTTTATAATGATTTTCTCCACGCATTTCCTCCTCATTCACACCGACAAACATAACAAACATTATTATACAAAAAATGTCAGTCCAAATAAATTCCCCGGAGGGGAGAGGGGGAAATGTTGAAGGAGATTAGTTTTGTTTTGTTGGCCATGGCGGCCAGCGATAAATCGATGGAATTTATTCTGCAATTTATTTAAGCTTCTCCATTCATTAGCCATTAAAAATTCAAACAAAAAATTTTTTTGGTCAAAAATTCGTTAATTATTTTCCTTGTCGCGGCGAATTCCGTGTGAGGGCCAAACTAACGGCACAAACAATTTAAACTTCCGTACTCTGAACGCCGGCACTTCAATCATTCATTTCCCATCCATTCACATGATTTACACATCATATAATCTGTCTCTTATACACATCTAGATGTGTATAAGAGACAGTCCGTACTCTGAACGCCGGCACTTCAATCATTCATTTCCCATCCATTCACATGATTTACACATCATACTGTCTCTTATACACATCTAGATGTGTATAAGAGACAGGAGCCCACCCGCGCGACCGCTCACTATTTATTATGTATTGAATCGAAGATGATTTTATATTTTGTATAAAATTTGTAGAAAATCAAATCAAATAAAGCGTTATGAATCCGGCAAATGACAGCAACAAAAATGGCAAAAAAGACGGAGCAAAGAAGAGAAAGCCGCAACTGCAAGCGTCAGAAGACGGAAAGGTAAAAAAGAGGCTTTTGAACATAATTCAAATGCTTCAAATTATTTCTGGCGTAATGTTTTTCCTTTTGTTTTTATTGCTTTGTCTGCCAAAACTTGTGGCAGTCGTAACAGTTTTTTTGATCGCATTAACTTCTAAAATTTTACATAAACATTTTTAAAACTCCAAAAAATTACCCAAAAAATGTTAAGACCCTAAATTTTTAGAGATCTTTCGAAAAATTCTAAGAAAAATTCACTAAAAACCAAAAACAGACTTCCAAAGATCGACTTTTTTCAGTTAGCCCTCTCGCCCCCCTCGAAAAAATTTTCAGGCTACACCCTTGGTATCACTATCATTTATGTACTATTTTCATGATCGTAAAAACCTCAAAAATGTTTTTATGTACAGGAAATTAAATTGTTTTTTAAGGGTTTAAACTTCAAGCATTAAGCATTCTGTCACACCGTCAAACGACGACAACAACAAAGACGGCGATTGTAATCGTAACCAAAAAACGGACAAAACGAACCTCTGTCAACCAGTACCATTTTTGGTAGTTTAATTCCAACAAAAAATGTAAATTTAATGCAAATCATGAAAGTTTGTGTGTTGATCGCTTAAATTTCTGCAAATGTTTAGTGCCAACCCGACATTAGCAACAAAAACAACTGCTGGACAACATTTGGCGGCAGCGCGGGGAGTGGCGGTGGTGGCAGCGGCGGATTTTTGCGGTCGCTTTTGAGAAAAGGGCTTGACGAAAGTGCCCATTTGCTTGGCGTTCGCCGAGGCAAAGCGGCAGCAGCGGGGCTCGTGGACATCAACGGCACAGCGATGATGTCGGCACTGAACATTCACGAGGCATCCTCGCGCAGTGCGGAGGTTTGCCAATGCTTAAATTTGGTGTTTTGTCAAAATTTGTAAATGTTTTTTTGCTGTAGGATTGCATTGCACGACTGCGCACCGACCCGACTAATGGACTCTCTACCGCTGAGGCAAGCCGCCGACTCAACTTCAGCGGTTTCAACGAGTTCGAGCTGAAGAAAGAGGAGTCCATGATGGGCAAATATCTTGAACAGGTACCGGTACATTTTTTAGCACTTAGTTTACTGGACGAATTACAGGGAATTTTTGTTTTTTGATTTGAGTAGAAAAGATTTTGTTGAATTTGCGTAAATTTATATTTTTGCATTATTTTAACCGTTAGTTCAAAAATCCGCTGATCTGTCTGCTGCTTGCCTCGGCCATTGTGTCCGTGCTGATGAAGCAGTACGACGACGCGCTGTCCATTGCTGTCGCCGTGCTCATTGTTTGTTCCATTTTTTAATTTTTCGTTTTTATTCCAATTCTTCACTTTTTCCGGTGGTTAGCGTTGGCTTTGTCCAAGAATATCGGTCAGAAAAAACGTTGGAGAAACTGAACAAATTGGTGCCACCAACAGCGCATTGGTCAGTGAAACAACGCAAATTGTTTTTTTTGTATGAATTTTAAATTTTTGTCCAATTTTTAGCATTCGCGATGGTCGAAGTGTCACTTTTTATGCCAGAGAACTTGTGCCTGGCGATTTGGTGCTGCTGAACGCCGGTGATCGTGTGCCAGCCGATGTGCGCGTCATTGAAGTAAATTTTTGCAATTTTTTCGAATAAATTTTACGCCAATTTTTAGGCTGTTCAATTGCAATTGGACGAATCGTCGTTTACGGGAGAAAATGAGGCAAGAGAAAAGTTGGCCGGCGCTTTGCCCGAAAATGCCGTCAAATTGGCCATAAACAATGGGACGGCACAAATCAATGGGAACGGCGGGGGCGGTGGAAGCATTGAGAACATGGACAACATCGCCTTCATGGGCACTCTGGTCTGTGCCGGACGGGGCAAGGTCAGTCAGTTAATAAAGTAGTTGGGTTTGGGCGTTTAATTTTTTTTGTTGAAAATATTGGAGTTGTTGGCTAAAAAGCTTGAAAGAAAAATTATTATAATACGACAACTTTTCTATTACAAATATAATTTTCATATTATGTAAAAATTGTTTGTTTTTTTTTGTATAAATTTAACATTGCACGCAGGGTATTGTGATTGGGACTGGCGCAAATTCCATGTTCGGCGAGGTGTTTCTGATGATGCAATCGGAAGAATCGCCCAAAACGCCGCTTCAGAACAGTTGAGGAGTTTACTCAACGATTTTTTGCATCGAATGTCGTTTCCCCATTTTTAGGCATGGACCAGTTGGGCAAGCAGTTGTCACTGTACTCATTCGGCGTCATCGGATTGATTTTTGTTGTTGGACTGATTCAGGGCAGGTACGGTRGAGGAGGTTTTGTGCTGCTATAATTTCTRACGAAAAAAATTAAATTTATTTTTACTTTTTATAAAAAGCTATTCGTTTTTATAGGGATATGCTCGAAATGTTCACTATCGGAGTCAGGTTTGGGCAAAATTTTTTTTTTCTTCACAATTTTTGAATTGCTGCCCTTGTTTTTTAAGCCTTGCAGTTGCGGCAATTCCCGAAGGTCTTCCGATTGTCGTGGCCGTAACGCTGGCCATTGGCGTGATGCGAATGGGCAATCGGAATGCGGTGGTAAAAAAGTTGTCGGTGAGTTTAACTTCCGATTTTTTTTTTTGGAAATGATTTCCAAAAAAAGAGCCAAAAGAAATTGGTATGCTGGACCTGGTGTTGAACACATGAACATTATTAGTTGATTTATGCACACGAAATCGCGTTTTTAAGGCTGTTGAAACACTTGGCTGTGTGACGGTGATTTGTAGCGACAAGACGGGGACGTTGACCAAAAATGAGATGACCGCCTGCATTGTTGTGGCCGCTGATGACACGCGAGCAGAGGTATTTGATTTCTTTTGTTCTACAATACTTTGTACGMGGTTAGAAGAAYTTCGGTTGTAATCGATTTTTGTTTAAAATCATTCTCAGACTGTTCGAATTGATCACCCACCACGTTGATAATGTTCATGCATTTGTTTACAATTACAATACCAAGGTCCCTGTGACTGGCTTCAACGACTCGCCACGCTCCGGCAACGATGACYGGGACGGTGTTGGCGACAGCYGCGGTGAATGRCGTTTGATGAGCGGTGAACGTGTGCTTGGCCATTCCCATTCGGCCATCAGTCGAGTGGTGGAGATTGGCTGTGTGTGCAACAATTGCCATTTGGCCAATGGCACTGTGATTGGACAGCCGACGGAAGGGGCACTGATGGTGTTGGCGAGGGAGGTGCCAAAATTTTAGATTTTCAAAAAAAAATTGAAATCAAAAAATTTCAGACACAATTGGACATTTCGCGTTCATATTTTCGCCGTCTCAACGAAATGCCGTTCAGCTCGGACACCAAATGGATGGGCGTCCAAGTGGAACCTAACAGTCGGGTAATTTTATTGATTTTGACTTATTTATGCAACATTTTTAAGCCCGGGGAGGTGGAGCTGATGCTGAAAGGTGCCATTGACCGTGTGTTGCAAATGTGCGTAGGCTATTTGGACAACGGAGTCACGCAACGGCCGCTGACCGCGCAACGACGGGAGCAAATTCTGCATTTGGCCAACGGGCTGGGGCAGTCCGGTCTCAGAGGTGGGTGGGTGGGTATGGATGGGTATTGCCTACTTTGAATGGGACACAAATGCCAAAAATTAACTAAATTTAGTTATTGGAATGGCTTGCGGTAAGGACATGTATTCTCTGTACTATGCTGGCCTTGTTGGCATCATGGACCCAGTGTGTTTTTTTATTACTATATTATGGCAGTGTAATTAATTTAAGGAAGAAATTTAAAAATTATATAAATTAAGCCACGTCCCGGTTGTCGACAGTCCATCGAAACAGTGCAGGATGCCGGTGTTTCTGTCAAGATGGTCACTGGCGATGCGTTGGAAACCGCAATCAGTATAGGTAGGTGGTGAAAGAAAAACAACAGACGACGTCGAAAGGGAATCAATCGTCAGAAAAGAATTAAAGAAATTTTACATTTTTTGTCAATTTATTTTCTTCTTTACAATTGGGAAAATTGGAATATTTTACTCAAATTGACCACCATTTTTTTGTTTTGTTATCATTATTAGGCAGTCGACTGAATATCTTCAGCTCCGGGGACAACACATTGTCTGGTTCTCAAATTGATGAACTTTCGGACCTGGAGTTGGAACGTCTGATCCGCGGTGTGTCCATCTTTTACCGGTCATCGCCAAGGCATAAACTGCGCATTGTTAAGGTGTGAACAATATAATTTTTTATTTTTTGGAAAATGGCATTTTTTTTCAATTTAAGGCCCTTCAAAACATCGGCGAAGTTGTGGCGATGACTGGCGATGGTGTCAACGATGCAGTGGCTTTGAAAAAATCGGACATTGGCGGTAAAAAAACATAACCACCCCCAAAAATTTGGTAAAATTGTTCATTTGCAGTTGCAATGGGCAATGGCACCGATGTGTCCAAAGAGGCGGCCGACATGGTGTTGATCAACGACGACTTCAGCACAATCAAAGCGGCCATCGAGGAGGGCAAGGGCATCTACCACAACATCACCAACTTTGTGACGTTTCAGCTTAGCACGTTAGTGGCGGCGGTGATTGTATTCTTTTTTCTAAAGGCATATTGAAATGGGAGATTAAAACGGGAATTGTCTCTAAGCTTTTCCCTTTTTTGCTGTCCAGAAGTGTGTCTGCCATCGCTCTGATTGCCATCTCCACTCTGTTCCACCTGTCTCTTATACACATCTAGATGTGTATAAGAGACAGGTCCAGAAGTGTGTCTGCCATCGCTCTGATTGCCATCTCCACTCTGTTCCACTTTGAGAATCCGCTGAACGCCATGCAAATTTTGTGGATCAACATCATCATGGACGGTCCGCCTGCCCAGAGTTTGGGCGTGGAACGCGTGGACYCTGACATCATTCGACAGCCGCCGCGGAATGTGCGTGAACCGTTGATCAACCGATCGCTGATCATRTCCATTCTCTCATCGGCTGCCATCATCATTGCCGGCACGTTGTTCGTCTTTTACAAAGAGGTGCTGGCCGGTTGGGGGGTTTTGTTTTTGAAAATCGCTTGGTAAAAATTTAATTTAAAAAACAATTTTTGTGTTAAAGATGGCTGCAGACAATGAGATCACACCTCGCGACACGACGATGACGTTCACCTGTTTTGTGTTGTTCGACATGTGGAATGCGCTGAGCTGTCGGAGCAGTCGCAAAATGATTTGGGAGATTGGGCTGTTCAGGTGAATTTGGTGATGTTCATAGACATGAATTGCGTTTTTCTTGTACGAAATTCGTTAGGAAAAAACAGTTTTTTTTAGTTTTTTGATTGGGGCAGGGGCTTGGTTGGCAATTTTTTGGAATCTAGAATCAATTCGGGTTCAAAATCAAAACGACCCGCCAAACAATTTAAGCAATCCGATGTTTTGTTTGTCCGTCTTTGGCTCTCTGTTATGTCAATGCCTTGTCATCTACTTTGCGCCACTGCAACGGATATTCCAGACCGAGGCACTTACTGTCTACGGTAAATTAAATTATTAATGCTATGCCGATTTTTTTCTTTGATTTGTAATTCTTCAAATTTTGTAATAGAATTATTTATTTCTTAACCTCAACTCCATTTTAGACTTGGTTTTCCTGACACTGCTGACCTCAACCGTGTTTGTGTTTAATGAGGGCAAGAAATATTTGCTTCTGCGTCGTCTGAGGTACAAACAGCGGCACCAGCAACTTCAACGAGAGGATGTGCGCGTCGATTGTGTTGACAATAAGCAGAAATGGTCAAGAAGGATGAACGGCGGGGGAGCCAAAATGATGATTTGATTAATTGTTGTTTAATGTGCCCGATGGTTTTCATATGATGCCAAAGTTCTTAAACAACCCCCGGAGTCATGTGAAGTCGTTGGAGCTTTGTGCATTTTAACAAATATCTGAAACTTTCCATTCTTTTGAATTTTCGATCATTGCCCAAAGTGAATATGTACAACACTCCGAATGACTGCAAAAGAACAAACATTCTTTATTTCCTTTTCTCTTTGTTTGTCAAATATATGTTAATAATATTTTATAGTCACTGACAGAAAATGAAAAAATCTTTTGTAAAACATTGTTGACCATTTGTTGAATTTRAAACTTTCAATAAAACATACAAACGCCTACTCAAACACCTGAAAAGTATAATTACACAAAAGTGCAATAGCTTTRAAAACATGGAATTTGAGAAGTTRTAAGCTTGGCACATTCGCTGCTGCCTCGACTCTCTGTGGCCACAGTTGTGCTCTCCCTGGCCTGGGCCCTTGTAAATAATTTGTTTTGGGCATAAAATGTTAATATTTGAGCTTGTGGGTTGTTGTCTGGGTAAAAAGAATCGAACCGGACGAAAACAACAAAAGTCGGTCGCTTTTCTTTTTGTTTGTCCCCCCTTTTCATTTAAAAAAAATGTTTTAATAATATTTAATATTGTTTTGTATAATCATTAAAAGAATATTTCAAAATGGAAAAAGGGCAAAAAAGTTGGGTGGTACCGCCCGGACGGTGCGGAAGTGGTACGGAAGGAAACAGCGCCATGCAATTTTGTGCCCCTTTTTTTGGCATAAATATTATTGATTGTTTTAAATTAATAATTAACGGCATTTTGTTTTAAAAATAAAATATTTTTATTTATAATCATTGCAGACATTGAAATTTCGATTTATATTTTTGGGTTTTAAAATGTACAATTTTCTGTTAACCAGTGCCGATTTGATCCAAAAATAATTGCCGGTTGAGACAAATATGATTAATGACACACAACTCATGGAATGCCTTTTTTATCAAATTTTTTATTCTTAGTAAATGTATTTTATTTGAGCCCTAAATCTCTTTTTTGGAGTTGCAATAAAATGAGCTTTCGATCGATGTCAAATAATCGTGTTTTTGCAGCAAATGTCTCCCTGCAAGCAACTGTAGCCTAAAAAATAAGGGGACATTTACAAAAATGCCATTTAAATCGACAGGCGCCGACCGATCGGACAGTTGAGCTGCCGTTGTCCATTCCGGTACATCGGAATGTTGCGCGATGCCGTGGCTGTGCACACGCCAAACGGCATCGCATTGTCAGGGCACGAGGCACAGCAGAAACCGTTTTGGCAACGAAACCCGGGCGGACAGGCGCCCTGCAGACATTGGGGAAGAGTTTGGGCGATTGATCCATAATGATCGGGTTGGGTGATTGATCCATAATTGATCGAGAAATGGGATTTCGAGAAAAGGGATCCCAAAAATTCAGGGAGACTATCCCGTCGTGCCATTCTCATGGATTTGCTGGAGTCAAGGGACAACAAAAAAGGCCCAATTTGCCTGGTTGCAGCGCCCCATCGAACGCCCCACGGGGCACTGACAACAGAAGTTGGCCGTGTTGCACACAAAATTGTCCTGGCAGTAGCCGGCCACACATTGCGCAACGGACATTTGGCCACCGCATGCCTCTAAATGATGCGTGTGAATCTCACACACAGTCGCACATTTGTACACCGTACCCACCCACATAGTCGTCCTTGCCCCGGCGGCAACAAACCCCGTTCAGACAACTCTGGTCCGGCGGACATTGTCCTCGGGCGCTTGAAACCGAGAATTTTTTTACTCACAAAAACGAAATTTCCATCAATTCCACCCACACCAACGCACCTGCATCGGATCATTGATCGAAAACCCTGAGGACAGTATCCTGAATTTCGAAAAACTTTGTATAAAAGCATCTCACTCAACCAACCCCTTCATAAATTTGCCCAGATTCTCTCACCTTCCGACTGTTCACCGACGTAGCCGCCCTGGGCGCCGTTCTGATACGGGTCGAAGAAGCCGGCACTTCCGTCTGGGTAGTTGATGTCCAGCTCGTTGCCCGTGCAGCATTGGCCGTCAATGCACTCGGTGGGCCCGCGATAATATGGAGTGCATTGCACTGCGGTGGTGCACTGCGCGTACTGTTGTTGAATTGGCAACCGTAAAAATGAAATTCGAAAAAAGGCATGCCCGCCCACCAATGCGCGTCCGCCGTTTCGGCACCGTTGGCACGCTTTAATGGGGGAGGGGAGGGGAGCATTGGCATCCCGCACAAATTGAGCCAAAAGCCCGCGAACTGTTTACGCGTCAGTTGGTAGGCCAAGTTGGGAAACTCTCCGCAAATGTAGTAGACGGTCGGGTATTGGAGTGCCGATTGGCGCCGAGCTCGAGACGGTGCCCGTGCCATCTGCTGATGATGCACCCGTTTGTTGTTGTTATTGTTGTTGGAGGAAATGCCTGACAAATAAGACGGTGATGCCTTTATTTAGTGGGGGTGTTGTTGGAGGAAATGCCTGACAAGACGGTGATGCCTTTATTTAGTGGGGGATACATCGTCGAGTCCATGGCCTGGTTTTCCGTTTTACGAATGAATTTCTTCGAGAAGAAATCATTTCAAAATTCCATCGATCAATTTGCTCTAAATATTGCATCCCCTTGGGCTATTTGACCCAAAAATAGGGGGGGGGGGGTAGAAAACCGATCAGAAATCAGCAAAATTTCTGTGCCATTATAATTTTACCCGCATTTGCAACGGAAGACGAACAGAAGCAGCAAATAAGYAGAATGCCGTTGACAATGAGTCGTAAAGAAATGTATTCAATGCTCATTCGGGAAATAATTTATTTTTTGAAATCGAACGCGAATATTTGAATTGGAGAKACTTAACGGAAACAAAATGAGGACGAATTTTCTTGGGCGTTGTTTTCTTATATTAATGTAATGTTTCTTATTATTTTTTGGATGTCTTCAACGTTTTGTTGGCTCCACGGCACAGATAAAATAAAAAATATTGGCGATGGATTTGCCGACCGATGAAAATTTGGCCAGCACTATTCCATTCTGTTTTT
>MEIZ01000069.1:127020-173069 GCA_001723225.1 Globodera ellingtonae
TCAAATGCCATATCATTGACCATGCATCGCTCGGCTGGCGCCCCACGCGTGAAAAAGTGGACAAACGCCTCGTACAAATCCTCAAACCCGCTCAGCACTTCCTTATCCCCAACCGGATTTGGTGACGAGATGTTCAACTTGTGCACAACGCTGACACCGCTCACAATCACATCCACATTGCAGTTGATGCTGCACAAAATACAAAAAAAAAGTATGTAAATAAAAAGACGACGCACCCGACCATGACTTTCCGAAATTTCAAGGTTGGCTGCGAAATGACTGTGTCCCAAGCCTTGAGCATGGCCTGCTCCACAGGCATACTGCTAAGCCGGTGCTGCTCATTGTAATAACTGTAGAACCACGGGATCAGGAAGCAAAGCATGGACCAAGTCAGCAAATGATTGTACGGTGTGTTGAATGGGAACATCGGATGACAGCGGCAAAAGCTTTAAACCAGGGGTTGCATCAAAATTTCCTGAATAGGAAGGAGTAAGTGTCACCAGCGTAATTCCACAAAATTTTCAAACAGTTTTTTTCTGGTCAAGATTTAATCAGTGGGAAAAATCGTAGAGCTTATTTTTTAGTCAATTTTTATCAAGTAAAAGGGTAGAAGGGTGGGCTTCATTTGGGTGTAGTTATCTTTGGAAAATAAGCAGATTTGTGTTTGTTTAAAAAATGAAAAATCAATTTTTCTCACGACATTAATATGTTGTTGTTGTTGTAACCCCCAAGCAAAAATTTTGACAAATTGCAAATTTCTTTTTTTTGTTCCCCGGCTATGGGTGTTGAGTTCGAACCCCTAGCCTACTTAGAGTTAATGCTTTGCTAACTGCGAATCTTCACAGAGCGAATTCATCATTTCCTTCCCCACTGCGGAGTCCATTCATTTGCATCATCTCCATTCATTTATTGCTTTGTTTATCGCGATGGCATTTGGCCTTCGGCTTCCGCCCAAAAGTATCCAATTGTCGTGTTATATTATTATTCCATTCATTTCCCATTCATTCATTCACATTCTATGCCTCTCGCTTTCGTTTTTTCGCTTTCGTCTTTCCCAGGGACATTTACCAAATCATTCAGTGGTATCTAAAATAAAAATTGATTCTCCCCCTCCCCTCCCCCACCGGTGTACAAAATGGCAATTGAGGGGATGGACGACGATTGAAGCTGGGACTGGGAATCGCCGGTTTAAGTCTAACCCTCGAATATAACATTTAAAATTCGAAGTCTAAAAATGCGGGATTTTTTTGTTTTATTTTGTAAATTCCTTAGCTGTCTGATTGGTACAATGGCATAATTGTCAATTGGCATTTTTGCACTGTTTTGTTGTCATTCGTTTTGTTTATTTGAAAATATGGGGACAACGCCAAAGTTTGACATTTGGTCTCTGTTGTCGTTACCATTTCTGTCTATTTATGTCCATCTTTTGATGCCTTTCCCTCACTTTTGTTACTTGGGCAATTCGTTTGGTATTCTATGTCTTGCTCCATTTCTTTTTCCTTGTTATTGATTGAGATTTAACCCGGACACAAAATCATAAAACATTTTCCATGGTTTCATCATGACTAGGGAGGGTTGATTGATATATGTGCACAAACAGCCAATTTTGTGCATTTAAATCTCAAAAAATAAATTCTAAATAAAATATATTTAAAAAAATCTAGCAATGGTGAAATGATGGTATGATTCGATTCACGATTTGTCTTGATTCTCCCAGGCTCAGTTCTTTAAAATCGCAATTTTCATTCGGTGATTTATGAGGATAGACTTTGTCTAACTAATGAAATTTCTGGGAAAGAGTTGTATTCAGAATTTAAATTTATGTTTTTAAAGAACCTAAAGTATATATTAGAGAGAGAAAGCATTTAACATTATCCGTATACCAAAGTGCAATTTTGACCCTAATAATGAAAAAAGTTGGTTTGAAATGTTCATTCTTGAACGCATTATAGATTTTGCAGCATTTTGCGAAGGAATTTTTCATTTGCTATAAACGATGTCTTCTAACGTCTGTTACAATTGTAACGAATCGGGTCACTTTTCCCGTGAGTGTCCTCAGGCGCGTGGTGGTGGTGGCGGAGGCTCGCGCGGAGGTTTTTACATTATATTTGTTTGCTTTGAGGTCCCAGGTTTTGATGGCAATTCCGAATCTGGATGCATCCGACTGATTTATTTTTCTTTACTATTTACAAAAACTTGAGGAAGGGCCCTCATTTAAGGCATAGAGGACAGGAATCTGATCGCTAAAACTTTCTTTCAGGTGGAGGCGGCGGCAACGTCTGCTACAACTGCAACGAGGCGGGTCACATTTCCCGTGACTGTCCCCAGCCGCGTGGTGGTGGTGGTGGCGGAGGCTCGCGTGGTGATTTTTACATTACCTTTTAGTCTTATGTTTGCTTTGGGGTCCCAAATTCTGATGGCACTTCTATCTGGGTGCTTATTCGTTTCAAAAACTTAAGAAGGGTTCCATTAAGGCAACGAACAAAAATTTGATCTCTAAATCATTTCTTTCATTCATTTAGGTGGAGGTGGCGGCGGCGGAAACGTTTGCTACAATTGCAACGAGTCGGGCCACTTTTCCCGTGAGTGTCCGCAAGGGCGTGGTGGTGGAGGTGGCGGAGGTTCGCGCGGAGGTTTGTTACTTTATTTGGTTTTTTAGGGACTGTCAGAACGAATTCGAAAATGATTGCAAATATTTGATGCTTAAGGAGGCGGCGGTGGCAGTGTGTGCTTCAATTGCAACGAGCCGGGTCACTTTTCCCGTGAGTGTCCTCAGGGCCGTGGTGGCGGTGGTGGAGGCGGCGGCGGGGGATCGCGCGGTAATTTTAGCATTTGAATTTTAGTTTATTTTCTTTAAAAACGGGTCTTGAATTGCCAGAATTTTGTTGATGTTTGATTTCTCTTTCCAAGGTGGTGGTGGCGGCGGCGGAGGTGGCTGTTACAACTGTGGCAAGTCGGGACACTTCTCGCGTGAGTGCCCGGAGGACCGTCGTTAGCGGGAAGGAGAACAGAAGAGCGATTGGCTTGTGCCATTCTTTTTGTTTATTTGTTGTTGATGACTGATAAATTTATTGGCCGAATAACTTGCTTCATAGTCGTTTCCGCACAAATTTTTTCCGAGTCGAGCTTAGGCCTAGCGTCGAGTCGATTGGTTGGTTATTATTTGATAGGAAAATCGGAGACGTCAATTTCCTTCATTTTTTCCGATATTGGAGATTCAGGGGTGGTCATGCTAGTTTTGCGACCAAACATTTTTCACCGCAAAAAAAGTTCCTACCGGTTGGCACAGTGGGTGCTGCCTTTTGCGCGTGAGACAGCGGACGTTGCACGCTTGGCAATGTCAATGCCGGCACGCCAACAGTGCTGGACTGAATTGGCACGGGATTGGTTGTCGTTGGTTGTGGTGGTGGTGGCAGCGGTTGCGACGGCGCTGATTGAAATGGCAACGGCCGATGATGATGTTGGTGAGTGTGCACGTGTTGTGTCTCAGAAAATTTTCTGTACTGCTTCAACTCCGCGACGCCCGACGCTGTTGGGTGCAGAAGGTCCATGTCAGCTGAACGAACCCAATGAAGTCGGTTTAAACCCCGCGGAGTTTTAAGAATTATGGGCAGGGCACGAAACGGACTACTCACACTCGTCTGCCTTGATCGGCTTGGCCGACTGGCGATTCTTCGGAAATTTCGTGCGCAAATTCGGCTTTACCACCAATGGCATGTTCGATTTAGGCTTTTCACCGTCAATGTCCACGGTTCGGTGGTAAGAGTCGTCGTCGATCAGAAAGGACATTGACGGCACAGTTGCAGTGTCCTGCCAGAAATGYGCAATTCAATTGCGGAATAACAAGAAAATTCCCGATCAGTCTGGTCGGGATCCCATTCATTCCTGATCTCCAATTCTGGTCACAGTGTCACTCCATGTTCAGCAATTCTGATCAGGATTCCTCCAATCCCTGATCAGCCCTCTGAAAGTACCGTTCTTCTGTCTAAATGCTGTCGTTGGTGATCGTCCCGTCGCATAATGTCAATTTGACGCATCAACGTGCGCAGTTTGTCCCCGTCCAACTCGACGCCCGCCCGAAGCGCCCTCTGCCGGAAGCCGCGCACAATGTCCGCTTTGTTGAAACGCCGCAAGCGTCCGGCCAACKGCYCCGGAGGCAATTGCCAAGATTCCGCCGGTAATCTGGCGCTAAAAGTTGAATCATTAAAGCAGTAAGCTCTTGAAAAATCAAAATAAATTAAGAAGACTTCAGGCTCGGTACAGCATCAAAGCTTGGGTCAAAAAATACCGTATCACTGAACTGACATTGGTTCGCCCACTACGGTATTGGTGTGGTCGCTTCGGGACAACGCATTTGTTGTGTGTGTGCCAGTCACAATTTGGAAACGTTTTGCCATTGGAACTTCGTTCACCTTCACCGCAGTTAAACGGCCAATGAAAGGAACATCGCCGGAGGGGTTCTTCCTCTCGACTTGGCCTTAGATTTGAAACTTTACGAAAAAAAAACAAAAGAAATGTTCCAAAATGTTGGATCTTCCAAAATGACCCAATCCTGATCTAATCAAAACCTAGGCTCAMGATCAAACTAGATGATTAGAGACCATCACCGGTTTGATTAGAGTAAATTCCGCAATTTTTCTAACCCGATTGGGCCGCCTTCTCACCGTGTACTCGTCGGCTTCGACCCGTCACAAATGTCTCGGCAGTTAGAACTTTTGGCTGATCAACGGGCACCACAATGACCGAAGAACGCTCTGTTGTGGGTGGTTTGTAAAAGATCATATTATATTTATGAATATTTGCTTCCGATTTTAATCAAAATTTGCTAGTGCCCACCGAGGCCGCGCTCATTGCTTAGCAAAACGCGTCCTGCCGTGCCGTATGCTCCATTCTTTGGCTTCTGATCAATTTGCTTGACCAATTTTTTCCGTTGCTTTTGCCGTCGGATGGCTCGAAAACGGTTCTCACGACGTGCCATCAATTGATCAAAAGTGTGAACAGCACTTTCGCGCTGTTCGGTTAGTCTTGGCATGTTGTTGATTGCGTTGCTGAAAGAATCACCGGCTGTCACATCTACTCCTGACAGCCGAATGTCCTGATCAATGCAAAAAATGGMCATCTAAATCTTCTTCGATCAATCGATACTCCATAGACTTTTAGTGAACGGTTTCTCCGCCCCTTTCCCTTTTATTGGCCGCACTTTTTTGCCTCATTTGTGTCGGCACTTTACCTGCTGTATGCACATGATGATCACGCCGACGATGATGCTACTTCTTCTCACCAGCATAGCAATTATTGACGATAAATGCATTAGCGCCTACGGGGCTTTTACATTTGACGCATTGAATGGGTGTGTTGGCGATGACGACGCTATTGCCGGGCCGCCGATGATGACAATTAAAGGGATTCTTCAGCACCAGCAGCAGCACGGGACGATGCTGAGGCGGGACAAATTAGCAGGCAGCAAGCGATGGGCAAGCGATGGGCGGAGAAGCGTCGGCATTTAATCAATTAACAATGGAGCCGAACAATTGTGCATGGGCATGATGCATAAAAAATGGTCGTCGGGTCGAGCCGTGAGACTTTAAGGGCTGTCGGAAATGATCGGGACGACGGTGGACAGAATGAAGATGATGATGAAGAAGCACTCAGCACTCTTAGTCAATCAGTTCCTTCCCGTCCCTCCCGTCGTTGTTGCTGCTTACTCGTCTTGGTCAGTCGTCTGCTGCTTGGAGAAGAAGCGGAGGCTGCTGCTGCTGCTGCTGTTGGTGGTCAAGCACAGCGGAAAGCTGGACGAATGTGATCAGCATGCAAAAATTGCTGCTGCTGCTCATCCCATCATATCACAGGATGAAATCGGGGCGTGTTTGAGCGGGAAAAGAGACAGCAAGCACTGCAGCAGAATGGACGCAAATGGGAGGGGAGGAATTTGCATTTTAAATGAATGTGAAAGGAACAACAAAAGAGCGGGAGACTGAAAAAAATTTGGAATTTGCCGAGAGGGATTCGAATAGAAGAAGTGCCGGTCCCGACGTTTCTCGGTAATTTGTGGCATTCGAGACTCCCCGAGGCGGAAGCCGTCTTACCAGCCGTTCAATACCAGGATTTCAATTTGGGGAAGTTCGGTTTCAATTTCTAAATCAATCCATTATCGGGATTCGAGGCTCCCAATCGGAATGCCGTCGATTTAAAGACACTAAATCCCCAACTAAAAAATAAGAGTTTGTTGAACCGGAGAAGTCTTTTTTTGTTTTGATGTTGTCGTYTAAGCATTTTTTGTTGTGTTTCAAATGCTATCTGCACTTATAAATGGAACATTTCCCGCCTTCGCGGAGGGCGCGGCGAATGGCGCTGACCGACTGACAGCGATTCCGATTGCAACCAGTTTATAGGAATCCTTGTCCCCCGAGGCGCTGTTGCTTTGTTATCCGACACGCTTTTCAAGCACACTCCGTTCTTCATTCAGTGCCGGGGGGACAGCGCCCGCCGAGCATTGGAGGAGGAGGGGGCGGGGAATGCTCCAAACCCCTCAAATGGAAGACAGACACTTCAGCACGGAAATTGGGAAAAGCACAAAAGAGGGAAATTCTCACCACCTAACCCGAGACTCGGATTATAAAAAATTAAAATTCGAAGTCTAAAAATCCGGGATTTTTTATTTTGTAAATTCCTTAGCTGTCTGATTGGTTCTTCTCAGTTACAATGGCATAATTGTCAATTGGCATTTTTACACTGTTTTGTTGTCATTCGTTTTGTTCATATTTGAAAATATGCGGACAACGCCAAAGTTTGACATTTGGTCTCTGTTGTCGTTACCATTTCTGTCTATTTATGTCCATCTTTTGATGCCTTTCCCTCACTTTTGTCACTTGGGCAATTCGTTTGGTATTCTAGTTCTTACTCCATTTCTTTTCTTTGTTTATTGATTGAGATTTAACCCGGACCCAAAATCATAAACTTTTGCCATGAATTCATGATTTATGAATGCACAAACATCCAATTTCCTTCATGCCCGAGTCATGCTAAAGGGCTGGTAAATGTTTCGGGATTGACGATGTCTTGATTCCCCCAGTTCCTTACATTGCAAATCGGTCATTTATGAGAATAGACTGTCTAACTCCACTGTCTCCTAATTTACTGATAACGAAAACTTGGAAAGTTTTGTATTCAGAATTTCGGGGTTATCGACTTGCTGATCACGAATATGAACATGATTCATCATATATGACATCGTCTAATCTGTTTCCACATCTATTATCTTTTTGAAAATGTTTTATGACTTAAAATCATACAAAAAGCAAATTTAGACCAACCAGGCAAGTAATGATAGAATCGTGCGAATGATTTTGAGTCAAAATTTGATTTTTAGAGGTTGAAACAGATTACGATGTCAAAGGGGACACCATTACTTTGAAATGTCCACTTCAATGCATTATAGGTTTTGCGAGGAATTTTTTGTTTTCATTTGCTACAAAACGATGTCTTCTAACGTCTGTTACAATTGTAATGAGTCGGGTCACATTTCCCGTGACTGTCCCCAGCCGCGTGGTGGTGGTGGCGGAGGCTCGCGTGGTGATTTTTACATTACCTTTTAGTCTTTTGTTTGCTTTGGGGTCCTAGATTTTAATGGCAATTCCAATCTGGATGCTTATTTCTTTCCTCTTAAAAAAACTTAAGAAGGGTTCCATTAAGGCAAGGAACAAAAATTTGATCTCCAAATCATTTCTTTCATTCATTTAGGTGGAGGTGGCGGCGGCAACGTTTGCTACAACTGTAACGAGCCGGGTCACATTTCCCGTGAGTGTCCGCAAGGGCGTGGTGGTGGAGGTGGCGGAGGCTCGCGCGGAGGTTTGCCATTGTTTGTCAGAACGACGAATAAGGATTTTTGGGTAGTACTGTGCTTTGGCCCCCCTTTTTTGAAAAAATACAAGATTGTCTCAGAAGTCGATAAAAAGGTGTTTCTAGGGGTTTCAGAGGCTTAGAATCCGATTCTAACATCCATTTCGACTAATTTCGAATTACCATTATTTGTTGGGTTTTTTGGGGACTTGGAATGAATCCGAAAGTAATTTAAAAAAATTAAATGCTTAAGGAGGCGGCGGCGGCAACGTTTGCTACAATTGCAACGAGCCGGGTCACTTTTCCCGCGAATGTCCTCAGGGGCGTGGTGGAGGCGGCGGCGGGGGATCGCGCGGTAACTTTTGGAATTTGAATTTTTTATACTTTCATTTTGATAATTCTCTCCCTCCAGGTGGTGGTGGTGGCGGCAGCGGCTGTTACAACTGTGGCAAGTCGGGACACTTCTCGCGTGAGTGCCCGGAGGACCGTCGTTAGCGGGAGGGAGAAGAAAAGGGCGATTGGCATTGGTGGAAATTGTTGACTATTTTTGATAAGAGACGAACATTTTTTCAAACATTTAAAGTTACCGTCACTTTCCCAACCATTGTTTCAGTCATTGTGCCATTCTTTTGTTTATTTGTTGTTGATTGGATAAATTTATTGGCCAAAAAGCAGTGGAGATTGATATTTGTAGATTCAGATAATGCGCACGACAAAAAAATTGYGGCATATTCTCTTCGGGTAATTGTGCTGGTTTTGCGATCCCAACAAAAAGTTTATTAAGGAAATTGGGGGGGGGTATTTTCTGGGGTAACACAAAAAAAAATATTTTTGTTAATATGCAAATCTCCTTTTCTCCAAAAGCTAGGCGTCAAAAATCCAGTTCAATTGTAAAAATGTTACTAAATATGTAAGTACATAAGTAAAATGTGTGCATCTGAAAATGTTTGAATATCAGCATCAGCAGCCCATCTCAACGACTATGCACAAGCGTCCGCTGTTGCTGACTGTTGTTTGAGCAGGTGCAGGATGAGTTGGCGTTGAACAGCCATCATGCAATTGTTCACCATGGACGGGTCCTTGTCGGACACTGCGGTCACTGTTTCGCGCGCCAGCGGCACATTGCGCGTCGATTTGAGCGTATGCACAGCAAAATGTTGGCGTATTGCTGCCAGCTGATTGTGTAAGAGAGTGTATGTAATAGTCCAAACAACATTGATAATCAGTGGATGCTTGAACCCCCCCCCCCCTCCCGCGCAAAAAATTCAAAATTTTCAACAATAGGCACAAATTTTTGCTGTGCCGGTGCGCATGCCCAACGCACGCCTCCGCTTACCCGCGAGGGATGGTGTGTGTTGCTGACAGCGACGAACGCAATGGAGACGGGCAGAGAGGAAGCCTGTTTTTGTTGACAAAATTAAATCATCGTGCCGCCGTCACACAATTTAACGCACCTCCACAATTGTGTCCACCGTGTCCCGGTAGTCTTTGACCACACCGTTCGTCAGAATGAACAACAGAAAGAAATGGCCGGTCTGTGCCTTGGCGGAAGCCTTTGCCAGCCTAAGCGTATTTTGTTCGGTTAAAAGTTGCTTCCTTTTTTGTTGACGTAATATCAAACACAACATGACCCCAATTCTTAATCAGTTTCACTTTACTTGACAACATGGTGAATCACTTCTGCGTACTGAGTGGGTGCGTATGGAAGCACGGACATTGTCATTTTCCTGAACATTTATTTATTTGGTAAATACACCATCATTAATTCTATCACATAAAACTTGTACCTGTAACAATTTATGGCATCGTCTGTTCCACGTACGTAAGGATTGTCCAAATTTCCGTTCTTTAAATGCAAAACAAATTAAACAACAAAAAAAACGTAAAGATTTGCCCTACGCACCAGCGCAAAAAGGTTGGAAAATGCAAAAGTGGGCGGCACTTTGGCACCAAATCCGAGCAATGAAAGGCGTCCCAACCTATAAAAAAGGCACGCACACATATTTATTACAATTTTTTTATTGTACTGTTCGAACTTCTCGAGTCGTGACAGCGGCGGAGCAACTGCATTCAATGCGTTCATATATACATTCAAAGAGTGAGGATGCACTTTAATGGAGTTTTTCAGAAAATTAATTTAAAAAAAGACACTTTTCCATACAAAAATGGAGCGAATTTGGGTCATTTGGGCCGCCGTTGTTCGAGGTAAAGTCGATAGCGACTGTGCAATGGAATTGCTGACTGAATTGGCTGGCACCAGTTAAATTTTAAATGAAAATTTCCAAAAAATGTTACCCCAATTTTAGTCGGCTTACAAATGTTGGCACTGCCGCACTGCACACCCGGACAAGCTCAATGCAAGCATCCGGCTCTTTGCTCTTTTGGCCAGGCCTCAGCTAAAAGTCCAAATGTTCAGGAGACGGAAAATCATTGTGAATAAAAATGATCATAAAAGGAAATTGTTTATTGGAAAGTGAAAAATATCCCTATTTTTTGAAATTCCCATAAAAATGCCAAAAAACATTTCGTGTCACCGGTTGGTGTTGACCGACCAAATATTTGGTGTTCGAATTAAGCAGCTGGAAGAAGTTTGTGGTGGCGCTGCCTATCAGCTCATCAGCTGTCCGATTGTAGTTGAAATTGTGGGCCGAAATGCGCAGCGTCCATTCCGATSAYCTCGGAAAAAATTTGGACGGCAGCACAAAATCGCGCCAGCAAGGATTGCTGTTTTTGTGCGCCACCTCACTGCGGTAGAGCAGAATCTACAAAAAGCATTTTTAAATATTTGTTTTTTTCCAAATTCGAATAAGGAATAAAAAATTCGGGGAAAGATCAGCCAAAGCGCAAAAAMTATTTTCTTTTTCTATGGAAAAAGATTTTAATTTTTTTCTAATTCGAAGTTTTTGTTGATTCAATTCATACCGGCATCCTCTCGTCACTTTCGCTCTTCGGTACCAGCTCCAACAGAAAGTAGGGGGCAGTGAGCAGACCCGGCGTCTCCAGGTTGTGCCCGACAAATTGAAAAACTGAAAATTTRAACCTCTTTTCAATCGCGCCAATGCATTTATTAAATAATTCTCACGCGTCCCGGCGCTTCCGCTCGCCTCCTGCTGCACGGCCTCGGCCAGCACTACCGACTGCTGTTGCGGAACCGCTTGTGGAGCACGGAGGGCGAGCTGTACAGCGACCGGTTCGGCACCGGCGCAGAGTAACGTCAACAGCAACACATGRGCATCGGCAAGCAGTGTCTGCAACAGACCACTTTGTGCATCAACAGAATATCTAAAGCAATGAATTGACCATTTCCTAGCATTTGTTCCGTTTATATAACAAAAATTTAAGCATTATTTGGTCCCTGGCTATAAACTCACAAAACAATGCGCAACTGCTGACATTGGTCCAACCTCAACAGTAGCGAAATTCGCGCCGCAAACTTCGGATTAATGCCGGTTAGGGTTTCCGTCTGTCCGATCTATGAAATTGATATTTTCATGGGATCAAAAACTTGGGGTTTTATYATAGTATTTAAATGAATTTWCCATTTATCTTTATTTCGGAATACAATTTTTACAACAAAAAAATCAAACTTCAGTAAAATTAGATTCACTGTCTGACCGTGCGGTAATCACCAATCGACAACCATCGGCACATTCTAATGGCAAATTTCTTTAAAAATATATATTTTATTTCGCAAAGTTCGAAACTCCAATTCACTTACAGACAGGAGAAGTTGAGAACCACAGATTCTCCGGTCATTTCCAAAATTTCAAGAAAAAACGGACCAAACGCACAGAGAGAAGGAATTTATAGTTTTGTATTTTACTGCTAGATATATTATGTATATTACGTAACTTCTAATTTAAATGGCATCAACATTAGTTTTATTAGTTGAAAATTGCAGCGCATTTAAATTGCTAATGACAAATTGCCAAGAGAAAAAGGAACAAATTTCCATACAATAAAAACATTTTGGGTGAATGTGTAAACATTTAAATTTTGACAAATTGCAATTCTGAAAAAATGTAAGATGATAATGGATAATGTCAATTCAAAAAAAAGAAAGTTGCTTTCCAAATTCACGGGTTGCTTCCTTTCCTCTTGTTTTTTTTCATTTCCTCAAGCCCAGAATTTTGTGGGAATGCTGGGACGAAGTCTCTCCGTGACTTGCGCGAAATATTGCGCACGTTGCTCTAAACAATTTTTGATTTATATTTGAACACCAAAAGCCAGCCAATCACCGAACCATCTAATTGTGCTTGCTTCTCGGCACGGAGTTCACTCGCTTCGCCCGGTGGAGGCAAATCGAATTGTTTGATGGCGTCACCGTCACCGCTAAATGGGCATATTCTTTTGGATAATTCKTGACCTTATGCSGGGACTCACGAGCTAGTACGCCAATTGTTTCGGCCTCGAGTGGCCAAATCCCCAGCCGAGTAGAGCACACCTGGCACGGCCGTTGGACTACAGCAAATACCGTGCTGATAGKACAGCGCGTACGTGATCTGCTCCAATTCGCCGAGTTTAGTCCGCGGTTCGGCCGTGTCCACCACGACAGTACAACGCAATGGCTGGGCGGTTCCCTGCAAAGAAAGAAAATTTGGCATTCAAAATTATGAAAAATTTGAAAATTGTCGGATATTCTTCGACATTTTACTCACTTGGATCGTTCTGTGGCCGACCAACAGAAACTCCGTCAGTGATGAATGCATCACCTGAAGAGAGAAACAGKAATGCACTGCCATCCACATAAGGAAAAAGAAATCAGTGTAACCGACTCGTTTGTCCAGCACAGTGCCCGGTTGGCAGTTTTGTTCTGGTGCCCGACCGCCTGGCTGAACGCCCTTCGGAATGATTCGATAGTTGGAATTRCGTTGGCAAACAATCATCGTCAGAATGGGCCGTTTGGCCATTTTTCGTTCGTTGATCAGTTCGGTGAATGCGGTCTCAAAAGCTCCGCCCTCATAATAGGCGACCTCCAAATTTGTTGCTAATTTTGCAATGTTAAGAATTTTCACCACACCTTTTTGTATTCCCCATCCGACGCTCCGCCCCTGAATACGAAAATGTGTTCCGGGAAGCAACCGTTCAGTCCATCGAAGGTCATAAGAGCCTGCTTCACCGCGTTCACCATAGGAGTTGCCATCATAGTGGCCTCACGTGGCTGCTGCAACCAATATGTGCCGTTCAATTTGAGCATGTGTTTAGTGGAGATGGTGTAAGCCATCTGGAAAAGATGTTAAAGCAAGAGGCATAAATTTTCAACCACTTACCCCAACAATTGTCGGAATGGCCGGTGCCTTCCCCGTGTTCCGCTCYAACAGACTCTGCGGAGGCGCGTGCGACATATCCAAACCAAAAAACATTCGTTTGGCGCCCAACCATTGCTCAGAACTGTATGGAGGAAAAAAGAGTTGTAAGAGACGTAAACCCAAAGTATAAAGACCGACAACTTACACAATGTCATGGCGAATTCCGTTGGCTTGCTTGAAAGCCTGAGATGCACAGATGTCGTAATTCGCGCCTCCCATCTTCAAATTCATTTTCAACATAATGTTGTCAAGGACCATGATGGCCCCCTGACGACCGATGGCTTTGTCCATAATTTTGGGCGAAACATGTTGAGTCAAAACACCTTAAAATAAAAACATGGATTGGCTTGCACACTTTTGGAGACACCKAAAAGGCAATTAAYTAGTAAYCGGATGGCACTTGCCGTGTTCGACTTCCTGCAATTTGAACATGTGGTGTACATCGCCCGCATGACCAGAATCTTTTCCGTGTGCAAAGAAAAGAATAAATTGACAGCGGTGTTTGGAGTAAAAAGAAAATTGTTCGCGGATCGATTCACTTAATTAAAATTCTCCAATTGATCACACACAATGGCTCGTTCACCCACAGCGAAGTGTCCTCAAGATCAACAACCCTCGGAGGCATTTCCATTTGAACTCCGCGTGCACGAGCGCATTTGATCAAACTCTCACAAAACTGTCTGAATTATACAAATACTTTTTTGCTGTTGATGCTTTGTTTGCAATTGACCTGCACTGATTAATGCGAACAGCATTCTGGACAATGACCACAGCCCAGACCTTCGGGAACTCACAGGGTGCAGCGTAACGACGCGACATCGGTTGCCCACGTTCGGCCAAACGAAAATCCAATACTGAAGAAGAATTTGACCCCTTGTTGATTACTTTTTTCCATAAAGGCAAAACTCACCGCCACGGGCGTTTGGCTCAAGTTGTTCATTAGGTGCCGAAAATGCCAATGCCGGTGGGTACAGGTGCTGAGCCTCGGCCTGCATCATGTTGGTCTCGACGTGAACTTTGTGCGCATGGAAAAACGGATTGTCGCTCTGGATCATGCCCATGTCTCGTTGGGTCTTGATACCACGCGGCAAATCAATTGGCAAAACCTGGCATTTGCGAATCATTTGCTCGGTTAGTTTTGGCGTTTGTTTCTCCAACGGAACGCGCTGACAATCACTAAAAATAGAAGTGGAAAAGTGAGTGCAATCGTTTCATTTTWCAATTATTGTACAATAAATAAATGGCCCCCTGTAAAGGTAATCCCAATACCCGTTGGAAATTCTGAAGGCCTTTTGTTATTGAATGTAAATTTAAGTGATACCATAAATTTAAAAAAAACGAGTTTGAATTGGTTCAAAACAAAAAAAGAAATCTGACAAACACCGAAACTCACATGATTTTCAGCACTTCCATCGGAAAAAAAGATTCTCGACTCCCCCTGCGRTGGATGACACACGGCAACCGAGGGAAACGCAGATGCAGGTTGTACTTCTTCTCATAGTAGTGCATCAGATTCATTTCACGCCCTTCAACCGTGAAGGTGATCTCACTCGTGCGACGTTCAGTCAGTCCAGAAACGCAGAAGCTTCTCTAAATAGACATATCGGCATTTAAAAAACAGCTATTCCTTTGGGAAACCTGAGTTTCTGGCAAGTGCGTCGTATAAACACTAAGCCCTGAAAACAATCCCAACTTGAATTGAGAAGCATTCGATCGGCTACCTTTGATTTGCTTGTTTATCATTGGCATTGCCCCCGGGCGTGAAAAATCATTTTCGATATGGTTCACATTCGAATTGATGAAATTTCCGACGAACTCAATGAGGCTCATGGCCGGGAAGAAAGCCGACTTCTTCGCTGAAATTCAAAATTGATCTTTTGTTTCGGGTGCCAATTCAACAGACCGTCCAGTTGAATGATAGGCTTGCTGTGTTGGGGATTGTCACCAACAAAGCGCACATTCTTCTGCATTCCCTCCTTGCAAATGCGTGGATCGCCCTGTAATGCCACAACGCTGTTCTTCTCAAACAAACGATTTCCGAAAACGACGTGCCTATTCCTGAAAACAAAATGAGATTAAAATGATCAAATTCCACAACCACTCACTTATCATGCATTCTCTGCGTGCTCAACACCTCCAAGAACTGACACACCGATCGGTCTCCTCCAGGCTCCGTGATGTGCACGTTCCTCACTTCCACTTCTTCAGTCGCCATCAGAAATGCTTTAACACGTTCGCATCCGCGACTGAGATAGGAACGGCTGCGTTCGCTCAGCCCCCCCTAAAAGTGCCAAATAAATCCTTTCTAACTGAAAGGTTCTCTTATTTCGGAATTTGACCCACCAAAGTATCAGAAGGGATAACAAATTCTCGCGCCTCTCCGTTGCGCATCAGACGGCGAATGGAATAAAGGAGCAGTGCACAGTCGTAGCTAAACTCATTCTTCCTYTCCCCGAAAAATTGGGCATTCTGTTTGAAAAGGAGTTGCCAGAGCGACCAATGCAACTCGCGCCGGGTTTCCTTGCTTTCGCTGGAAATGAATAGCTTTTRTWTATTTGTCTAAGACAACTCACTCATTTCGCGGCCCACGGGCCAACTCGCGGGTCTCCAAATGCGGATCCTTTCCCATTTTTCCGGTCTTAATAAATTCCTCCTCGAAGCGAAGCTCATGTCGATGAACTTTTTCGGGCGCCTCCCTCAGATTCAGCTCGAAGGCGTTGATGAGCACACCAACCGGCCCGATAGGGCGAAACTCATGGTCATTGTTGATTTTCTCTGAAAGAAAATATTGGGGACTGTACAACATCTTTCAACAAATTTTCAGTTTTTTTGTGATGGCTAGGCTAAAAAAAGCCTTACGAGGCAATTGGATTCCGTCTTCTCTTTGTGTAGCCATAGTTTATCGATGTTCGTAAAGTTGAAGTTTGAAGATGACGTGAAGAAAATTAAGAATACTACAAAATTGGAGACTACACTCAAGGTAAAACACATTCAGAAACATAGGATACCATGCAATCAAAAATAGAACCAAAATTGACTCGATATTATTTTTCGATAAAGTATTTTTTTTTTTAGAGATAGGTGAAAATTTGACAAGGATACAAAGCATCTGACGAAAGTTTCATGCACGGAAATCGGAATCCGCCGATCCCTAGTCTAAGGGTATAGAAAACGCCAAAAGAAGAGAACGGTTAGAGAAAGAAAGCGACATTTTATCGACACGATCTCCTTTGTTAGCTGCTCGCGTCCCGGCCACTCGAGTCCCAGCCACTCGCGTCCCAGCCAATTTGGAAACATCTTAACTTTATTCATACTGCATTAAATCAGTTAAGCCTCATACCATTGGAAAGGTGGATGCATAGAAGCAATATTTTCTACTAGTAACTAAATTGGTGAAAAATATAATGGTTTAGTTTCTCGTCWTTTTGTTGTCAAAATCTGAAGGCTGATTTTTGTTCATTCCGACATCATGACACAATTTCTTCCCGACAATTTGTTGGCACTATTTGCACCTCGTCCGCCAATCCAGTACAAACCACCAGCAGATGACTTGTTCATCAACCGTAAGCACATGGATATTGGAGGCATTGCTGAGTTCGTGCATGGTTTTGAGGTTTTTAGATGAATCTTATTTTTTTTAAATTTATTTTATTTTTAGGACCCAAAAGACATACCTCCAAAACCTCAAATTGAAACGAGAGAGGAAAAACGAGGTCGCAAGGTTTGTTTCTGTTTCGGTAGATCCGAGGGAAAGAGCTGTAGCCCGCCCACCCAGTCTCATCGCTTAGGCTCTTGCTGAAATAGATTCCGAGCCCAGAAAAACCGTTAAACGAGGTTGCGCCTCTCACTAAGCAAGTAATCGGTTTTTAAAACCAAAACTCAGGTCTAGGGGGTCCAACCCTGTTCTATTTTTGCAAACCTAATCAAAATTGCGAAAATATTAGCGCAAGGAAAAGGAGGAGTTGATGGCGTACAAAATTGAGCAAGGCATTGCCACTTGGACACCTGCCGACAATCCGAAGGCGACCCTTGACCCATACAAGACGCTCTTCATCGGAAGAATTGTATGGCATTGGGGGGGGGGCGGGGTTCAGTTTGTTTACATATCATTTTTATCTTTCTCACAGAATTATGAAACATCGGAGTCCAAGATTCGCCGCGAGTTCGAGAAATACGGCAAAATTTCGAAGGTCGTTGATTTAATGTGCTGTTGAAACTCTTCTTTATAAAAACTGAAACTGATCATATGTTCTCCAAATTTGTTTTATTTCTTTGCATTTTCAGATTGTGATGGTCCATGACAAGAACAGCAAACCACGCGGTTACGCATTTATCGAATTTGCCCACAAGTCCGAGATGTCAGGTCATCTTCTTTGAACAGTTTTGCAATATATAAAAGTATTACCAAAAGAAAACTGAAAAGAGCATAGTTATGCATTCGTAATTTGCCATTTTTGTGAACCCAAGCACGTAGTGAATTTTTCACCGGTTTCGAAAAATTTTGCTCTTCTCCGCGCCCCATAAGACCCATAACAATTTTTCTGAAAATGGGGAAAAGCGCGGCAGCAGCGGTAAGCCTTGGGGTTTTTAGTTCATTGAAAAAGCCGACTAAAAATTAAAGAATTATTTTTTGCTAAATTTTCTGAAATTTTTGCAGCTTCCGCGGGGGTCAGGCAAATATGTGCATGCATTGGCACGCATTTTTTTGCTGTGCTCACCTAAAAAATACTCAAAAAGTCCTTAGGTTTGTTTGGAAAACGCACGTGGGTAAACCTTATTTTATGCATATTCAAACAAAACTAAACGGGACGAGGATCGAAAATGGACTCTTGGGACTGAAATTCATTTTACTAGTAGAATTCTTTTGAATGGTTGGCAACGTTTTTAAATTCATACAAAATGCTCGATCCTTGTCCCCCTTTTCAAGACTGTGTTTCTGGTGAGTGTTTCTGTGTGTAATTGGTAAGTAGACCCGAATCCGCATCATGGTTTTTCCGGATCCGTCAATTTCAAATCCCGAACAATTTCCCGGGTCTGGAAAAATTCGCGGATTCGAACACCGATGGTGAGTAAGAAATAAAAAAGAAAATGAAAAAATATTTGGTCGGGTAAGTCCACGAGGTAAGTCGAACGAGAGAGGCCTCCTCGATCGGACGACACAGAGAGACACTCTCAACCGTGAGTCAAACAAACACACAATTGGGATTGTTCAGGTCGAAATTAGGCGTGCTCGATGATTTCTGTGCCCCAGGAAAGGAAAAAACATATAAAATGGGGAAGATTTTGTCACTATTGTGAATGCACTGGTATAGTAGAAACATTTTGAAAAGTCCCCACCAAAAACTCCACCTGGGTCATTTAGCTGCCTACAAAAAGGCCGACGGGACAAAAATTGACGGACGCCGTGTGGTGGTGGACTACGAGCGTGGCCGCACTCAGAAGAAGTGGTTGCCGCGTCGGTTGGGCGGTGGTAAGGGGGACACGCGTCGTGCGCGCGAGTCAAAGGCGACGCTGTTGGCGCGTGAGTTGGCCGAGGAGGCAGCGTCGACGATGGCCAATGGGAGCAGCTCGCGCAGCTTCTCGCCCTATCGCAGCGGTGGCGGCGGAGGGGGAGGCGGCGGCGGCAGCAACAGCAGCAGCAGACGTCGGAGCAGAAGCCGTTCTCGCGAGCGCAGCAGTCGCCGAAGCCGTTCGCGTGACCGTCGACGTTGAGGGGGCAAGTGTGTGGTTGTGAACGAGGTTCTGTGGTGGATTTTGGCTATTTTTGTGTTCGCGATCGATATTTATGCTTTTTGAATTTGCACTCTTCCAATTTCATAAATATTCGATTTTAAACCYAAATTTCCATCATTTAACAWTCAGCGCGAATAAATGATTTTTGTTTTCGGCTTACGGTAATRATTCGAGTCTCATTTATAGCTAGTTACAATGACTACACRAATTGGTATCGGTAAAATGCTTTCGCATCGTTTCATAATGTTTTGTGTGCAGCAATGCCTTCGCTGACTTGGGGTCAGGCTGGGCATCCTCTTCCTGTTCGTCCGCCCGCCGTTATCTTATTATTTTCCGCAATCGATGAGCTGCTTTTATATTTTGCTCGTCAACCATAAAATGCGTGTGCATTTGTGTCCATCACATAAACTTCCTAACCAAGCCGCATCACATGTACATACATAATAAATGTAGTACACATTCCACTCATGTCAGCGAGAGCATAACGCAATTTTTTCTGCCCATTCCAAAAAACAAATTTCCCCAAAGACATTTGGTTGGTGTACAGAACACATGCCATCGAGAACAAAAAATTTATTACTCGGACTGTTAACATTTCTAACAAATTGGCTAGTTGGTCAGTGAGGGTGTTGACGCATGTGAAATCATAGGAGAGGAATAAAGTGATCGTCTAACCCCTACGGGGAGAGTCACTCACTCGTCTCAGTGATTATTTTCGATTTTATCAATGTGTTGTGCACACACACTTTATGCCGATTCCCCCTACTCCAACCAACCAGACTCTCGTCCTTCCGATTTCCCAAAATTTATTTCTGTCGCTATTTTGAAACAAATTGTTTGTCTACAGTTCTATTTATTTGTGAACATTTTTACATACCAATGTGTATGAAKTTCGTGTCCGGCCGGACCAGACCCGGGTCCGAAATTTGGCTTTTTGGCATTTCCGTATCCCGGAACTCTATTTTACCGATCACACTAATGATAAATATTTTTCTAAAAAAGGTAAATACCTTTAATGTGTGCCAAATTATTGTCCGACGAATCATTTCAAAAATTATTGTTTGATCTGTTCTGCGTGTGGAACGATGTTCAGGTTGGAGATCTTTTTTTTGTTGTTTTTTTAAAAATATCTTATTGTTGTAGCGTCATTACGACCCGCCGATCACGCACTCGGAGGATGAAAAAATGGTCAAGGTGTGTTGCGAATTTGCATGTTTTTTGGCATAAAATTTGTGATCCCTTTTGAAGGTTAAACAAATGATTTGTCGACTGCTGGGCGAGATTGATGGACGGGTGAAGCGCATTCAGACGATGCAGCGCATTTTGGTTGAGGACCAAGTGGTGTGCATTAAATGTTTTCTAAAATAAAATATTTACTTTTTTTTTAAAATCATAAATCCTGCTCTCCTGTCCAGGACTTCATCGAGGAGTGGTCCATGCTGACCTGGAATGTGTTGTGCATTACCAGCCGACTCCAAAATGACTTCAACTCGTCTGTGAAGTCGCAGGAAGACCGGGTGATCTTCAACAAACTGAACATGGCATTGGTTGATCTTGTCAACAATTCAGGGTCATTTAAATTTTTGGGAACTTATTTTGAAAGGGTTTTGAAGTGTTACGTTAGGAATTTATTCACCTCTAAAAGGAATAAGTGTCGGGGGCGATGTTTTTTAAACTTCAAATAATTCTCGGTAGCAATTATCGAATTTCGCATTTTAGAGCAGCATTGAGTCCGCCCTCACTTCACGCGGACGCCAACTTCGACCTGTTGACAAGTGCGCTGGGCGAAACCATGCACATATTGCACGGCCTCTACCGAACGTTGAAGGCCAACATGCAAATGGCACCGGAGGAGGTGGAGCAGTTCGCTATGAGGTGGGTTTTGCATATCCGGCCCATGGTTTGACTGGTAAGTCTTCAATCTCCGCATTTTTCAGACTTCAGTCCTTCTCGGATCAGAACTTGATTCCGTTTGTTGAAATGTTTAAGGTGGGTGCATTTTTTGGCCGTCTTCACGGCCTTTTCTCCCCCGAACAATCTCGCTTCAGTCCTTTTGCGTTGGACAAACTGTCCGTTTGTGGCAGGACTTGCGAGATGTCCAGATTGGGTGGTAATACACAATGCATACACGCGCACAATCGCATCAAAACTGACATTTTTTGCACCCGCGACAATAAAAAAAAAACATAACGCAGACCCCGACATTTGGGCCAGCCGTTCGGGATAAGGGTCCGGATCAATGGGATTGTTTTTAAAAAAAACTAACCTTTTCTAAAAAAAATTGGGAAAACATGGTCGTCTGCCCGTCTCTGTATTTGCGGCTTGGCCCATTTGTGTGGGGTCTGCTGCGCGGGCACGTCCAAATTCCGAGCAAATTGTGCGTTCTCTCCCATCCCTTTGCGCAGCCTCGTCAACAAGCAAACGCTGCCGGAGCAACCCGTGGTCAGACTGGTCACCTTCTATTCCTTCCAAATGCATCGGCTGGCCATTTTGGCTGCACGGCTTCAGGTTTTTTAACACATTTTTTATTTAGTACTTCTTGAATTAACTCGAAATTCCAGGGCTTTCGTTATGAACTGACGGTGAACAATCGACAAATGTTCGGCGACTACGACCCCGTTAGATCGTTGTCGGACAGTGTGTTCTCCGCGCTGGAGTTGTTGATGGCCGATTGCGGTTGGTTTGGTTTAAATTAAAATTTATTCAGCAAATTCCATTGGTGTTTTTCTATTTGAAGTTTTGGCCACTGAGCCGTCGTCGAACCCAATTCTGGTGACCAACAACCTGTTCTCCATCAATTGTGGGGCATTGGCACGCGGAGTGGTGTTCAAGCAGTTCGATGTGCAAATCGTCAGTGAGGAGATGGCTGAACACATCCAGGTCGTGTAGGTGGTCTACCGATGGGGATGTATAGTGTTTATTAACTTTTTTTCAGTCCGAAATGCGTCGTCAGCGTCTGCTCCAACAGCCGTCGCCAATTGCTCAAGTGCCGGCCGCCGCACTGTTGGCCATGAAGCCCACAAGCGGGACAAAACGTTCAAATAGCCAAGCAATCACTGGTAGGGAGGCTTCTATTTTATACATTTTTTAAAAATTTCTGCTTACAGATGCTTCCGGCAATGCGCAAACAGCGCACAAAAAGAGTGACATCAATAGCAAAGAGGTGGTGACTATTTATCCGATGTTTTTCAACAAGAATCGCTACTGGGCCGCAAGTTATCCGCATTTGCTGTGCACAACACGGCAGAAGGGACGCCAGTCCAACAACAGTTCGTATCAGGTCAATCAAGTGGGTGCTTTTCTTAAATTAATTTATTAAAAATTAATTTATTATTTTTTAGGATCTGTCCCCAAACGGCGTGGACATGAAAGGGAGCGGAAGTGGGAGTAGCAGCAGCAGTGGAAAGCGTCCGATCTTCTATTTTTACATCCGCGCCACAATGTTTTCTCCGTCCGGGCGCTTTGCTGATGCGCATACACTTTCATTGCCGTTCACAATCGCGACCCGGCGTAACCAGGATTATCAGGTGGGGACGGACATTGATTTGGTTTCTGGGAATGGCATGTCCGGCTCTGTCAGTGGAAATTTTTGTTTTTTGCAATTTCTTTTTTCATATTCAGGTGCAGCGCATGATGAGCTCTTACACCGCCACTTGCTTCTGGCTATACGGGAATAATGTTCAGGTAAAATATTGCACTTTCCAATGGGTTTGTTTAAGAGCTGATTGATGTGTGTTTCGTCGTGGTTCTGTTCGGGTCTTAATTTGTAAATGAAATTTTTGGTTGTATCACAACTCCCAAACATATACTATATACGAATGTTTTTAAAATAAAATTTAGGACGGCTTGTTGATGCAATGGGTGGAAACCGCGATGGGCTGGGAGAGGTTCAAGTTTCTGTTCATGCAGCACTTTCGCAACAACTCGGAGGTGGAGCGGGGCCTACAAGAAAAGGACTTTGACCTTCTTCAGGTCGGTTGCAGTTTCGATTTACCGGTTAAATGGGGGGTTTTTTATATTTTTTTTAGTATAAAATTCAATGCAACGATTGCTCTCCTCCGCCTTCTGCCAACCAAACACAGCTTGGTGTAGAGCGTAAGTCTGTGTCCCTTTGAATTTATTTGAAAAATTAAATTCAGGCAAAATTTCCTTCAAAAACATTCTGTGCCCGCATTTGCGATACGAATGCGGTTCAACAAATGTGCGTTTCAGTGTGTGGCGTGGACTGCTTGAACTACTTCAACTTTTCCAGGTATACGCTGACAATTTGTTTTCATTGTTTATTTTTTAGTTTAGAATAAACAATTTTTGATTGCTTCCAATCAAATTTACAGTATTTTAAAAACAGGACACAAAGACGTGCGTGCGCAAACTGTGGGAGAAGCATTTGATCATGGGATTTATGGAATTTGAGCAGGTTTTTATATTCCTACGTTTTTCAACCGTTTTGATCAAAATCGCACTTGCTCCTTTAATTTACAGGTTTCCGACGCATTGTCCGCATATCCGTCCGCGTTGCTCATGCGTTTGTCCTTCATCACCGGCGGCACCGTTTGCATCACTCTCAAGTCCGCAATTCACTCGGAAGACCGGGCGTCAAGCGTCCCAATGCATTTGGAGCCATTGGACCTGAAGAAGTTGCAGGCGAAGAGTCTCATTGATTACTTGCGAGACATTGCCATCGCGGAAAAGGCAAAATGAAGTTTATAATTTTTTTATTTCGTATTTATAGGTCAAGTACCTGATCAACTCAAACGGTGAACCGGTGTTGATCAGCGAGTTGTTGGAGCAGTTCAGTGAGAAGTCGGGCAGTGGCATTGAGGAATTGGAAACCAGTCGATGCATTTCCTCTAACGTGACACACAGCGGCGACATCGACGCAATGCAGCAGATCACGTGAATGAGAGGGGGCGGGGGTTGTGGGATGATTAATGCTTTTGCATTTTCAGTTTCACCTCCATGCGCATTGCGGTGGTGACGTGCAAGGTGAAGCCGCCCAGTGCTGATCTGATGGAATATGAGGAGGCAGCGTCTGCACTGCGTGATGTGCAGCCAAAAATTCACTCGCCCGTGCCCTCCGCGTCCACCAGCAACGGCTACCCGTCCCCGTTCAACCCCGCCTCCGTGTTCCCCAGCTGTCGGCTACCTTCCGTCAGCACAGCAAATGACGACTTTGTACGTGAAGTGGTCCAACTATGCAACTTTTGGGGCAAGTCCAAGCAGGTCGGTTACGGTGTGTTACTATGCATTAAAAAGTTGGGCCGAATCTTATTAAAGGAACTCATTGAGCTGCTTGAGCAGGCGGCTTCTGATAAATTTGCCACATTGTCGTTGACTGGCGGTGGTGGTAGCAGCACGGGCCCTCCGTCACGTTCCAACAATATTTACCAACGGGACGACAGTGTGGGCCCACACGCGATGGAAGGCAGTGGCACAGTCACACCTTTATCGGTAAAAAAGGGCTTTAGCACGAACCCCAATTTATAAACATTTTTTTTCTTTGGTTTGGCTCTCTTCGCTATTCCTATGCATTTTTGGGGGAATTAAAAGTATAACTGATTTCCACGATTAGCAGCAGCAGCAACAACAACAGCAGCTATTTGGCGGCCTTTGCCCGGCTGCCGGACTTGCAATGGCACTGATGGTTGGTCACCAGCAACAACAGCAGCAGCATCAAACCCAACAGCACCAACAATTGCTGCGCCAACAGAACAGTCTGGATACTAATGATGTGGATGAGGAGGACGGACCACCACGCCAAAAGATGTCCACCGGAATGGTCCCCGGCGGCGGTGTTTTGGCAATGGACGACACTGACACATTGTCACCACATGCCCAACAACAGCTCGCCAGTCTGAACAACAGGGATTGCAATGGACGAATGCCGTCTTTTAAGGGATAACAGGGGCGAGGGGACATTCCATCTTTCAATGACAATGAAGATTGATTTTCCTCTCCCATGCTGCTCTATTTAAATTTTCATCTTCTCAACGGATAACCTATCGTACCCCATATACATATTTTCTTAAATTTTAATTAGAATTCTTCATTTTGTTACGCATTTTTTATTGTTGTTTTGTGCAGTTTTGTGAAAAGTAGCAAAAAGGGGTCACTTTCCGCTGGCGGTTAATTGTGAACTGCACAAATTCCTATACCACTGAATGTTTTGTCTCCTTTAATGCTAAACTTATTTATTGTTTTACAATTCGTTTCGAAAATTAATATTATTTTGTTTTTCATTCGCGATCTGTTCCACATGCTATCTGCTGGATAGAAATAGAAAATTAGTCGAATTTTTTACTTTTTCAGGTATTTCATATCATTACGAGGTTCGAAATGCTCTAAAAATAAGAATTTTAGACTTTTGGAAAATTACAGTGGCACTGTCGAAATCAACTACTGTCGGAATCACATGATGCCAATTGTACTTACATAGGCTATTTGCTGCCGATGACGGTCACGCGAAGATTGCGCGGCGCCAAATTGAAATTGGTCGGCCGTTTCATGAGGCAAAGCCGAGTCAGTTGATTTTCTTAATTACCCCCCCCCCTCTCTAATTGTACGGTAGAGGTCGTTTGAGCCACTTGAGTCTGGCTGTTTGAGTCAGGTGGCCACTTTCTGATGTCATATTCTGATCAGCGGCCTCGGCAGTACTTCTCAGAATTACATTAAACTGATTTAAAAAAAAATTTGGGACAATATAAGACATGACTTAAAATTTTAGAAGATTTAATTTAAAATTTTTTTCCTTCTAACCAGACTCAAATGGCCAAACTCAAGTGGCCATCAGACTCAAATGGCCAGACTCAAACGGGCCGCTCCCCTAATTGTACCCACCCCCCCAGCCCACGAGGGGCTTGAACAACAGCTGTGAAAGCCTAGTTTGGGTAAAAAGCAGGGGTAGGGGACGGTTGAGTCTGGCCGGTTGAGAAAATCAAAACAAGAAAATCGAAAAAGGCTTAAATTTTTTTTTAAAGTTAGACGAAGCTGTACTCGAAACCTCGTGATAAAAGAAGCCAATTAGCATGTTTTTGTGGTGATTTAGGATGCCATGAAAAGGGCATACCGGAATGCCCTTCAACACGCGCGCCGGCATGGGCCTAATGACTTCGGCCACATGCGCTTTAGTGTGTGTGCGCCGCCGCACAATGCGCTCTTAAATGGGCCGTCGTTGACCGCCGCGGCCTTTATCGGCATCACATCAATCGCATCCAACCGGCGCGTGCAGGCAGCATATGCCGTGACCGCCAATGTTGGAGAGTCAGGACGCCTCCAGAAGATCGGAGGGCTTCAGCCCAAAACTGAAGCAGCCATTGCGGCCGGACAAACGGACATCTGCATACCCATTGGCAACAGACATGAGTGGTATCAGATTGATAATCTGATTCGGATGGAAATCCGTCCACACTTCATAACGAATGTGCGCCAATTGTTGGAGATTATGCTTGTTTAATTTGAGAATGCTATTATTGTTATTTTTGTTAATTCGTTGTGACAATGAAATGTGGCTCCCTGGGGGGGGGCGGGTCGAAGGTTTGAAGGGAAAACCCCCTTATTACATATATTTGTGTTGTGTGTGCCCCCCGGCGGGGATTTTCCCGACTATTTTTGGAGTCAAATTAAATTGCATAACAAAAAGGGAGGGAGACATTTTTTGACATCCTCCGACCTCTCGGCATCCCTCGAGGGGACGGCAAATCCGCAACAAAGGGCACCTACCCGGAGGGAAAACAATGAATGCGCGAAATATGAGAATGTGAAGGTAAAACGCACGCATCATAAACACTTCCTTCATAAAATCGGCCGAACCGGTCCCGAATCCCGGGAATGTGTCGTTAAATTCATTAACACAAAAAGATGCGTTTTCAAAACAAACCTTTTGAAGGCTTTTCTATCTCTCTTTTATATTCTTCGTCTAAACCGGTGTATAGAATCAATTCAAAAAACAATTTTTTCGTTGAAAATTTTACAAAAAAAAAAAATTTTGCATGAGTTAATTAATCTTTCCCAACCCTCCCCTCGCCCTCATTGATGTGCCTGTTGTTCTGTTCGTCGTCCTCCTTTTCTTCCTCCGCTCCTCCGCCTTCTCGCGCAGCCTCCTCCTCCACCTCCTCCTTCTGCTGCTGCCGCGCTCTGTTCGCCATAAATGTCGCCACACCTTCCGCAGCCAAAATGTCGTTGAGCCCGCCAGCCGGTGAMTAGTAAACGCTCTCCAGGGTGAGGCCAAACTTGGCAAGTTGCGTCTCATCCGCCGGCGGCTCGTCCAACAATTTGTCGTCCGTCGGGAAGAGACTCTGAACACTCCGTTTTGAAATCAAAATGTTGGGATTCAAATTTCCAGTTTATTTACCTTCTTCGACTCGTCGTTTGACGTATGACTGATGCGGCCAAGCATTGGCACAATCATTTTGTCGTTGAGCTAAACAAAAAGAGAACAACGTTTAAAAATTGTAAATTAATTGTCTCACATTGATGTAAAAACGGAACAAATGTCCTTCAATGGACGGGTTGGGCCCGTTAATTGGCACGTCACTCAGATGAATGATGGTCGGCTCCGTTATGTAGAGACCCTGAAATTAGTTTGAAATTTTAAAAAATATTCAAAACATTTAAAATTAACATTGAAACCCATTTAAAAAGCCAAAAAAAGCGGAGACAAAGCATTTTTGATCAGTCTTTGAACTGCTTGAAAAGGTCGGCGCGAGAGGGTATCATGATAACTCGTTGGTAAGAAATTTGAAAAAATAGTGTTCAGAGCCCGCCGGATGAGTCTCGGTCTCGAATTTGAAATGCCCGGGACTAGAGTAGGCCGGGATCGGGATTTCTGGTAAAAACCGGGATCGGGATTCACCGGGATCGTGAAAGCCGGGATCGGGATCGGGATCAGCATGTTGAATCGGGACCGGGATCGGGATCGGGATTTCGACTTTTCAAAAACCGGGATCGGGATTAATCGGGATTGACAACAGCGAAATTTTTTTTTGTTATGGTCGATGGTAAGACAAATTTTTTTTTATTATTATTAAAAATATTTTTCTCATTTTCTTCAACTTCTATTGCCTCATCCATCATAAATTTTTTTGAGATTTTGATTAACTTTTGGGGGGTGGGGTGGGGGTCGGCGGTGCCGATAGGCGCCGCCGGAAAAATTTTTGAAATTTTTAATGAATTTTGTTAAGAGATTTGCAACCAAAATTTAAAAAATACGTATCTTTTTAGGAGTGGTAAAGGTTCGGGAAATTTTCTTGAACATTGAACAAGATTTGTTAAGAAAATTGGTRCAAAAATTAGGAATGTTGCAAAACAAAGAGTCCCCACCCAATGGTTTTTTGATTTCGTCCAACCAAAATCAAATAAATAACTTGTAAATTGTCATAAGATATTTTTTTTTAAATTGAAAAAAGTTAAAATAATTTTTAGAATTGTTTAAACTACCGTAAATGTTCAGAGAAAGTTAGAAAAAATAATTTACAGAGTCGGGGAACTGAACCACACCCCAACCACACTTAAACTGCATCCACCACTCACCACTACACCACACGACCAAACTGAATAGTTCCGCTCAAAAATCCCATCCTTAGGGGTGCATTTTATCCCGAAAATCCCGACCCTGTCGGGATCGGGATCGGGATTACGACCTTTTAAAAACCGGGGTCGGGATCGGGATCGGGATTACGACTTTTCAAAAACCGGGACCGGGATCGGGATTCTAAAAACCGGGATAATCCCGCCCGATCCCGACCGGGATCCTGATCCCGGCCTACTCTACCCGGGACTAATGTCGGAATTTTGATTTTTTATAATTAGAATCTGTTTTTGAACAAAATCAATGCCATGTGTGTTTGAATTAGGCTTCGTTTTGCACAATGATATTAAAAATAAAGAATTTATTTTTCGATAAAAATTTTAGTCAAAAAGATAAGAAATCTCCCCATTCTTCCGGCGGCTCTCTCGGATGGGCGTGCGTTTGCAGCGTAAAATTCAAAATTGTCTGATTCCTCCCTAATCCATCATCTCCTCACCCGGCTAATCACGAAGGAAGATGCCGATTCGATTGGGCTAGGCCGTTTATCTGGCTTTAAAATTTTCCTCTTATTTTTTAGATTAATTTTTTGCATTCTATTTTTGTTTTACGCTTTGCTAATCTTTTTCTGTTCCAGTCCAGCGACAGGCAAATTCAACGAAACTTTCCCAGCAAAAAATTTTCTATAGTATAATCAACCAATACGTCTTCAAATTCAGCAATTTGTGGTGATGGATGAAAAAACGCCATGGAAAAGGCTCAGAACAACGATCTGTAGGGACTTTTCGCTTTTTCCAAATCAAAATAATAGTTTTTTAGTACAACAACTCGTCCGATGCAACTTTCACGACTACGAGCTGCCGCCCATTCCCACAAATGCAGTGCGATCGCACGTACAGTTTAAGCATTTTCTAATCTTTTTTGGACGTTCTTTAAAGTGTTATTCAAATTTTGATAAAGAAATGGACACATCTCAGAAATCAAAAAATAGTCAGAATCTGTTTTCATTGTGTTTTTAATATAATAACAATTCGGAATTTGTCCTTTCTTTTAGCAGCGAATGAATTTTTTGGACTTGCCATTGGATCAGCAAGAGCGGGCACTCTTTGATGACTTTCTCTCCATCTGTCGCGTGAGCTATTGCGATATTTAATTATTTTTTCGATGAGTTTTGAACAAAAACGGAGGGTTTTGTCAATTCTTCAACTTACTATTAGGGTGTTGGGGAGTTACAATTAATTATTTTTGTTAATCATTTCAGGGCTTTAATGGGCCATACATTCAATGTATGCAAACGACGGAAAACCAAGTGCACTGGGAGTGGGGAAAGGACGAGCACAAACAGAGAGTGAAATCTCCAAATTTGGAAAGGTGGATGGCCGACTGTTTTACGATGGGTAACACCCTTTTCGACCTCCAAATCATCATTTCAGGTTTTGTTTATTTTCATTAATTTTTMMRRTMMTMSTWWRTTTTTAGATCTCCGAGAAGATATCACCCGGGGTCCCACGGTGTACACGTTCTGTTCACTGGTGTTGAACCATTTGCAGCGGAGCGTGTTCGCCGAACTGCGCGCATTAGACAATTTGGAGGTTTTTTAAATGGGCAAAAAATATTGAATTAAATTCGGAAAAAAGAAACATTCAAAATTCCCAAAATGTTTTGTTCCGTTCTTTTGAGGTGAAAAGTCTGCTGACGCTGAAGCGCCACTGTTTGGAGCTGAACAGCAAATTGCTGACTCCGCTGCGCGATATTGCCAAGGAAATTAGCCTGGTTGAGAGAATTTAATTAAATTACATTTTTGAATATGCCCCAAAGATAAACCAAAAAACAAAACAAATTGTCCGCTTCAGAACGACAAGGTGGGCGGTGAGCTGATCAATTTTCTGTTCGATCAAAAGGCTCGGTCCGAGTGCTATCACATCGCTTCATTGCTGGACGAAATCATCTCGATGGCACTGCTCCGATACAACCAGGTCATCTACGAGTGGATATCGCAGTGCACGCTGAGCATGGACTTGGCACACGAGGTCGGGTTTATTATGAAAATGTTGTTTGGTTTCTGTTGGGTTTCAACCTCTTTAATGTTGTGGTGGTACATCACTTTGAAGTGATGTGCATTCTCTGCTCATACAACAACCTAAATGTGTTCCAGTTTTTCATCTGGGACTTGCGCAAGCAAAATGTGGTGAGCCGCAATGAATTTGAGCGACCCATTGAACGCGATGACTGGATTGACTTTGACGACACATTTGTGCGCATTCCGGAACTGTTGCCCAGGGACTATCAGCCGGTGGCCAAAGAAATGCTCAACCTMGGCCGCTACTTGTARACAATGAAACAGCAAAAGGCCGGTGAGTGCCAAGAAAATGTGCCGAATTGCTCTGGAGCCATTTTGTTGTTTTTGGGGGGCTGGGCGGATTAAAATATGATCATCAAAAAGTTTTCCAAAAAATGGGGGGAGGGATGGCAGAAAATTGGAGGGGGAGGCTCGGCCGAAAACGGAAAAAAACATTTTTTTCAAATCCGATAGTGTATATTTTGATCATAATTTTGGAGTTTTTTTCAGACATGGAACACCTGTCCACGCAGTACCTCTTGGACTTGAGTGCCTTTAAAGACAAATCCTTGGGAGAATTCTGTGCCGCCATTCACAATATCTACGGCACTTGCTCTATGAACATCCTCAACCATTTCAGGAAACGCTTTGACATAGTGAARTTAGCGAGGTTTTGCTGTTTTTCTTATTATAAATTACCGAGTAGTTAGTTAGTTTCTGGTTTGTTTGAATAATGCGACTTTAATATCAAAATATTTTAATGAAATTTTTTTCGTTCTTCTAAAGGCATTTGCCCTACTTCTTCGTCGGCATCGACTCTGCTTGGATTTATGAATTCGTTGTGCTGTTTGAGGCAACCGACTTGCCCGTGAAYATGCTGGACAACATAGGTGACGAGGGCGAGCACGAGCAGTTCAACACATTTCTACAACAATTGCTGGAGAAGGCTTTCCACGTCAGTTGGCTCCAGAACAGCCCATTTCATACCAAAATTAGGTAAGTGTTAAAAATGGAATTATTATTTTATACCCAKTCTTGAGAAATGCAATATAGTAATWAAATTCATCAGGATGCAARATTCCATGTTGTCCCATCTCAAAAATTCACCAAACCTGGTGCTGAACATTGTCGTTGATGAGAGCGCGCCGAACAAGGACGGTTCACTGGCTTTGGCATTTCCGGCTCGCGTAATGTGGCCATATCGGCACATGTTCTACCATTTGTTCGTGCTCAATCGGGCCAGGCATTTGATGCACGAGTAAGGCGACGATTTTTTTAAAAAAATTTAAGGAAATGCCATTCTTTCGATTTTGATGTTGAAACTTTTTTGGTGGTCGAGAGTTACTATCAACAATTGTGTTGTTGTGCGAATGATTTTCATGGAATTCCGTTGCAGAAAATATTTTATGCTGAACGGCACGACGTCGCGCGCAGAGTTTGCCACCGTACACCAATTTTTGCGCTTTCTCAACGTGTACATGGAATATATTTGTGGAGTTGCATCGGCTGCTTGCCCAACTTTTGCCAAAAGATTGGACTCTGTTCGTTTTTTGTTTATTTTTGTGAGAAAAAATTCCTTCTACAAATTAATAGCATGCATGGACATTGTCTACTTTTTTTGATTGATGTTTTCCGACACCTATTTTTACATCTGGTTGATTATTTTTGTTCACAGGTCCACACGTTGGACGAACTTGTCGATGTGCAGGTTGAGTACACCCACGTGCTGATGGAGCAGATGAAGCTGGATCAGGACTTTGTGCAGCTGAGGCAATGGATTGTGGAGTTGGCCAACACGTTTTGTAATTACGCGCGCGATTTGATTGTGTGTGCTTTTGGGGTTCTCCAGGGACGTGTCTGAAATTTTTTTGGGGGAGGGGACACAAATTTGATAGGGGGGAAATTGGTCAAAAAAAAATCAAATTTTTTCCAAATATTCCATTCATTTTGTGTTGTCAGGATTTTTGCACACTGAACAAAGTTGCTTCGCCTCTGGTTGGAAGAATTAAACTCTTTCTGCTGTCAAATCGTCGCTCTGGCGGCCCACTCAYAGACCTGTGAGGGGATAAAGCYATTTTTTTGTTTTTGTTTTGGTTTTTCCCCTAAATTTTCTGTTTGTTTTTTAGACTTTTTGGCTGTTACTTCACCGCCATTGGCGAGACGGCGGCGGACGAAGAGCCAATTTGGCGACTGTTGTTCCATGTTGGCGACGAGGTGTGTTAAATTTATTCCGGGACTGTTTGGATACTTGAATTCGAACTCGGTCGAATTATAAGTCTAAAACCCGGAATGAAAAAACCCAATTTTTAAAATTATGAAAACATCGCTCCCAAATTTTTTTCAGATTGCAATTGCAGCGGCAGTGAGGTGCGATGTTGCTAATGGATTGGGATGAGCCCGGACAGATGCCAAAATGACGACGCGCCTTCACAAATTTTGTCTTTCCACCAAATTTAACAGCGGTGCTAATTGATCTCCGTCCGATTTGACCCCCAAGGCGTCAATATAATTTATTTCTCAAAAACATACATTTATTTATTCATTCATTCATTCCAGCATCAATTTGTTGTTGCTTTTTGATGAAGTTGGTCGCTAAAATCCGGCAAAAAAAAATCTGTTTCTCCCAAGCGCCCATAAATATTTGACGGGGGGGGGGCTGGGATCATCCCATCGTTGTCCACAAGTTAAATTGATTGGCTGTTGATCGGTCCAAAAAGCAAAAAAAAAGAAAGAAAGGAGGAATTGGGAGTTTGGCCAGTTCTTCCGCCCAACATTTGCCTCCATGAGACTACTTTTGCCTTCGTCTTTCTTTCTTTTCTTCTCTCTATCCATCGGGAATTGGTTGTGATTTGTGTATGGACAAAAACTCTTTCTTTCTTTCCGGATCATGTAAAAATATATATATTAAAATGTTTGGATATCAAATTTCTGGCTGAACATTTTTTGAACCTGTCCAGATAGGAGAGGGAACGAACACCTTTAAGCCGGGTACAAAATTTGTCCTTTTGAATTTGTTTCCAATTTTTGCTGCCAAAAATGCAACTTTCTGAGGAAATAAAATGTCCTTTTTAAATTGTGGGGATTGGGGGGGGGGGCTGGCTGAACACGACGGCCTCCACCAGCGGCAACTAACTCGCCTTCATTCCCTTCCCCCGTCCGGCCTAATTCCGACCGCCGAAGGGCACACTTTCTTTTGCACCCGAGGCGCTGCACTGGGGGAAATAATCCCTTCTCGCGTAGAAACTCAAAAATAAATAAAGAAAATTTATTAATATTTTTGTTGCGACTTTTTTCTAATTGCATTTTAACTTTTCCATTACAAAAATCTCTAAAAAATTTTTCCTAACAAAAACGCCTATTTTCCCTTTTTGATTTTTGTCGTAAAGTTTCCAGTAGCAGCAAGCAGTTTGTGGAAATTCTGCGAATTTAAAAATGCACAATTTTCTCACTTTTCCCACACCATTTGCCGCACAAAAAGAATTTAATGAATATTCAATTTTTGATGTTTTGTTCCCGAGAGGGAGGCGATTATTTTGTCCTCCTCCCCCCCAGGCTTTGTTTTGCATCCGTCCTTTTGGGCATGCCCAAAATTCACTTCCACCAAAAGTTAGTTAAAATTTTGGGGGTTTTCCTTAATTTTGTTTTAAAAATTTAAAATTTAGAACCCAAATTCTCCGCATAATATGGCGGAACAGAATAGCCAAATTTATGAGAGTGTAAATATATATTTACTCATCCGGGTCCAAATTTGCCCCCCCCCCCCCGCGGGGCACGACAAAACTCAATTTCTGGAAGTGCCTCTAAAACAAATGGACCTTAAAATCCGGGGGGGGGGGTCGACCCCGGAAAATTCCCTCGGGCACTTAAAAAACTAATGATATAAATTCTTCGGCGAACTTTTGTTCAATTTTAATTTGGACAAAAGGAAAATTGGATAAAAAACCAATTTGTCTGAGCACATTGCTCCAATTTGCCCTTTTCAATTTGAACTTGCATATTTATGCGATTTAATAATTTAATTCTCTCAATGAATGAAAATTCAGATTTTTGAATAAAATTTGACATTCGAAAACATTAAATAAAGTTTCACAAATTTTTCTCGCTTTTTTCTACAGCCTCCCAAACAAATTATAACCATATTTAACCTTTGAGAGCGGAAGCAATTATATTTTTGGGCCCACATTTGGCCCCACACAATGAATGGGCCGTCGAAGGTCAAAGAATTTACCGATAATTCTGGCACAAAATTGTTGGCAGAAATTAAAATAATTACCCAAATTTATCAATTCCCGGTGTCCGGCCGGCTGGACTAGCTGGATTTTGGGGCATCGCTCAAAATTAATTGAATGGAAATTTTATTTAACAGAAATTTTTGGGGCGGCCTTTTGGCCTCACTCCATTTCAAATTGAGAACAGAGGACAATTGTGTTTTTCGTTGACAAATCACAGCTGGATGGAGTTTTGTCCTTGGCCTCCCCCCCACTGAATGTGCCCGCACAGTCACATAAATTCCATGCCATTCCATCCAATTGCCTTTGAGCAAATGGCACCACCCCCCGAGGCACCCTCTCCAACCCCCCGGCACTTTTGCACCTTAAAGTGCCAAAATTCTGAGTGGAAAACATCTGACGAAGCCTTTTGAGAGAGATGCACAAAAATCCCGAAACCGGGATTCTCGGCACCAAATTCTCGGCTTTTCATTTTATAATAATGCCCATTTGAATTTTCTTTAAATTTAAAATATGGCACTTTTTCATGATTTTTAAAAATATTTATGCATTGATGAGGCTTTTTAAAAAGTTTTTACAGCGTTAACAAAAAACTTCTGAGCCCCCCCCCCCCAAAAAATCCATTCATTTTTTCGTCAAATTTGCGTTGGCCCTCTCTACATTTTTGCTCAATTTTCGGAAACCATTTACAAATGCACAAATAATGAGAATAGTCCGACCCAACCATTTCTTGTGACGCTTTTTTGCAGGTTCTTGCTTTTGCCACTTTTTGGGTCGATTTTATGGGCTCGGCCATAATAAAAGTGGCCAATGCGCTTGTTAAGTTGCATATGTGCCCGCTATGTTATGTTCTTCCATTCCGTTTATACCAAAAGAGTCTCTCAAATATACCGCCGGAGGCGTAACCGGCGGATCAGAAATAATCCGAATACCGGGATCAACAAAATTTGCCAGAGTACGGACCAAAGCTCGGCACTACCGAAGCTGAAGCTCGGATTCAAAGGTCAATTTTTTCGTTCAAGTTCGAAGCTTCCAAGTTGGGCCCAGCCCCGGGCTGGACTTTCGTTAATTTGCCCCCCCCACCGCCCCCAACTTTGTTATTAAAAAAGTAACATCGCTTCAATTTTTTTTTGATTAAATAAAGAACTTTCTGTCAATCGGCGGACACCAAAATTTCTTTGCTTTTTGTTTTGGGCAGAAAAGCGGCAACCTTCGGCGGGTGGGCGGGGTGAGCGGCGGTGACGCCACTAATTAAAAATTCAAAAGCGCTTGGGGCATAATTTTGGCGTAACGTTATGAGTAAATGAAATTAAATAAGTTGGCTTAATTGTGCCTCGATTAGGCCATAATTCCGGAATTTTAGCTTTTTGTGTTTGTCTGTAATTGCCTGGCACTGTTTGCCCCCATTTCTCCATTTGTCTCGCCGCACGGACGCCATGCGCTATTTCCCGCCCTCCGGGCATCTCTCGTCCTCCGACTTTTGTGCGCTATTTCGTCCCCTCTCTCTGTCTCTGTTCTTCCAGCGCCGTTAATTAAGTGCCAAAAAGAAAGTTGGGCAAAAAGTGTGCCGTGCCATTCGTCCCGCCCAATTATTTCTATTCTCGCGCATAATTTCCTTTTTTTATTTGTTCTTTGCGCGAAAATGGGCACAATGTTCGGTCTGCGTAAAATATACAGTAAGAAAATGGAATTAATTCGCTGTTTAAATAATTTTGAATTTATTTTGAGAATTTTCAAATTTATTAATAAAAAATGAATTACATAATTTTGTTAAAATTTACAGTTTTTCTGCTTCCTTTGCTTTGTGCGCTTGTGCTGGGCACCGAATCGGTGGCAAGCACCCAGATGAAGCTGATCCAGGACTTGCTGGAGAACTATGACCGGAAGGCCAAGCCGACCTGGGACAACATTAGGGTTAGAGTGCCATTGTCTGATTTTGATTTTGATTGTTTTAATTAACAATTAATTTTATTTTTTTATTTTGTCACTGAAATTTTTGGGCCGGGACAATTTTGGTGGCACTCCCCCCTAAGCGTAGCAATTCAGAGTGTTTTACATGACTTTTGGCCAAATTTTTGGGTACTTAAATTTCACATCTAACCGCCGACTTCTTTTTGGGCCAAAATGTCACGAAATAGCAAATTCCCGGGCAAAAATTGGTCATTTTATCACGCAAATTGCATCATTTGAGGGCAAAATATAATGTTTGATGCTCCAACAAGGCTTAATTTTTTGAAAGATTCAAATAAATTTTTGCTTCAATTTTCAGCCAGTAAATGTCACATTTTCCATGGATCTCTACCAAATATTGGAGTTGGTAAGTGTATGCTTACGGTACTCCTTCCTACAGTAATAACATTTACGAGTACATAAACGGGGCCATTGGTTGCATTTTTAAAATACCCCCGGGCGCCTCAAGGCTCCGCTTTCCGAGGCCTTTAATAAAAAAATTATATAATTCAATCAAGAATGAGCCGCAGCAGTACCTTTTGCTTAACGCCTGGTGGGCAAACTTTTTTTGGCATTTTGTTTAAACACCCAAAACATTTTTTGTTTTGTTTTTGCCCTGAAGGATCATTGAGCGATGGCACGACGAATTTCTGTACTGGAACCCGACGGATTATGCCAACATCAGCGAACTTCGYCTGCCCTATGATTGGTTGAACAATTTTAAGCCAAAATTAATTATTTACAAAATAATGTTAATCTCTACAGTACACACAAACAATTACAGTATCTGGCTTCCGGACACGACACTGTACAATTCGTTGGTGATGAAGGACGACGATTCGCGTCGTCTTTTGAATGCCAAATTAACAACAAATATGAGCAGAAAAGTTTCAACTAAAATTTTTTTTGTTGCAAATATTACAAAATTTAATTGAAAAGGCCGTGCTGGTGGAGATGCTTTACCCGACCATCTACAAGTTCTCGTGCTTGCTGAACCTGCGTTACTTCCCGTACGATCTGCAGGAATGCACAATGACATTTTCTTCGTGGACATACGACAATAAGGGTAATAATAATGAGAAAATTGTTTGTTTGTTTGGTTTTAACAAATTTTTATTTATTTTCCTAAAATAAAATTCCAAGGCATCGATTATGTGCCCTATTCGGACGCAATTGGCACTTCAAATTATTTGGAGAATGAAGGATGGTAACACAATGATTTGAAAATTAAATTTTCATTAAAATAAATTTTAACAATTTGTTATTGGAAAATCGCACAAATTCACTGTTTTTGTGTAGGTACTTGTTGAAGTCGACGATGCGTCGGGAGGAGGTCAAATATTCGTGTTGCCCCAACAAATACACTTTGTTGAAGCTGACGGTTGGTGACAATTTAATTTTTTTMCAAAAAAAAATTTGCATAAATTTTCCAAAATTTTAATTAAAGCTGTACCTTCGTCGAAAGCCGTTGTTCTATTTGATCAATTTGATTATTCCCACCGCTATTATCACTTTGATTGCCATCGTTGGGTTTTTCACGTAATTTTGTTTCAATATTTTATTTAAATTGATTATTTATGTAATTATGTCAATTAAGCCTGTCTCTTATACACGGATAGATGTGTATAAGAGACATTGATTATTTATGTAATTATGTCAATTAAGCACATCCTCCGCAAGCGGAATGCGCGAAGAAAAAGTGTCGTTGGGAATCACCACATTACTTTCAATGAGCATTTTGATGCTAATGGTAAAATGACAACAAATTGCCCCTGAGGGAATGATTGCCCATTTGCCTTTTGCTTAGGTCAGCGATCAAATGCCGACGACGTCGACTTTCATCCCGCTGATCGGATGGTTTTTAATCGAAAAAATGGGAAATAACAAAATTGGATAAACATTAAAAAAGGTTCATTTTGGGCATGATCGGCGTGATCAGTTTGGGCACGCTTGCTTCTTCCGTGGTCATAGCGGTGCAAAAACGGTGACAACAAATCATTTTATATTGCGCATTTTTATCAAAATAATTTTTATTTATTAAAATATTTTTACTTTGTTAAAGGATAATTTTAAATTAATTATAGTGTTAATAATATAATTTAAAATGATTTATTCCAATTAAAAAATGAAACGCATTAAAAATAATTAAATAAGGAATTTGAAGTAAATAAACAAAGAAAAATCAATTTAAAAGACACTAAAATAAAGTTCAGAGGTCGTCTCGGCGAGCGCCTTACGAAGCGGGCAGTACGAATTGCCAGAATATTTTGTGCCATCTCCTACACCGAGTGTAAATAGTTGGCACTTTCTAAGAAATTTGGTTGTCCATTTTTGGCGAATGCCAAACTTTCCATTTTCGGGTTAATGTTATAACAATTGGCTTTGGTCGCCAGCATTACAAGCGTAATGAATTGAAAACAAAACGAAATGCGACACTTTTGTTCTATTTTTATCCTCCGTTGCCTTTTAATGCCTAAGGCCTTTTTATCTTTGGATTTTGTTTTTATCCCTGCCCCCCCCGGGGGGGGGGGTGCATTTTTAAAGATTGAGTTACTAAACTTATCCGGGTTCGGTTACCCGGGTAACCTTCCGTACCCCCGCCCCCCGGGCTTGGGTTGTTCTAATACGGTTACCGGCACAGCACCTTATTACCCCTGCGGTTATTGATACGGCTCCCAACAGTGCGATTTTGACTGAAAAACCAAACATTTGGCAAAAAAAAAAATGGCAAAAAATTTCGATTTTTCCCCCCATTTTTATTTCTCCCCGTCAGTGCCGCTCCATTTGCGCAAGGGCACGCGTGAGCATGCACTAGCGCCGCCTCCGTCCGCCACTTATCGACGGGCGGCAAAGTTGGCCACACGGCTGGCCAACCGTCAGCAGACGGACGACGCCGGTGAAGGCGCAACGACGGCGCCACCGCCGCCGCCGCCGCCAAAGAAACGCTCCTTCGTCCAAATGCTGCGCGGGCGCAGAGCAGCCCCGTCGCACGTGACGACCAATTGCGGTGGCACAATTCCGACGGACAAGTCCACGGAGCCGCTGATCGTTGCGGCGGGTGGAGGCGTGGAAAAATGTGTGATATTCTTTCAAAAATGCACACATTCCGTTTTGGTTCAGAGATGTAACCGGTTCGGGTCGGGTGGTTAGTGTGATCTGAATCAGTAGTGATCAGACCATTTCCAATGATCTAGACATTTTCTGAGCCCGCTCATTGTGTAGATGAAGCTTCAATGCGCCGACGCAGCAGTTGTGCCGCAGCCGACGGGGTGGACGCGGCGACGGTGCCGGCTGCGGCGGTTTTTTCATCGACACGGAGCAGTGCCATGCCATCCCCGCAGGCGACGGCACCGTCGCGTCCAAGCGCGTTCAGGCAACAACAGCATTCCTCCACCGCCGTGTTAATGCCGTTCAGTTTGGCGATGATCGGTGCTGACGACGGCAGCGAGGAGACAAGCCAAGTGGGGGCGGGATTTTTGTGCTTATTGAGGAGGCGGAGACTAATTTAGGCCAGTGGACTGGTGAGCCCGAGCGGACGAGCACCGCAAAACGAACTGCGCAATGCCGTTGGACTGTTCAACGGTGCCTCGCTACAATTTGGGGGGGCGGTGGAATTTCAAAAAAAAACTTTTTGGTTTGTTTAGAAAATTTGCGTTTGAGCCGTCAGCTGGCGGTGAAGGAGTTCGAGTGGTTGGCCACAATTGTGGAGCGATGTTGCTTCATCGTGTTCGTCATAATGTTCTTCTTCCTCTCCATCGGCATCAATTTGCTTGGTGGGCAATGAATGTGTCCATTTCTGATCAATGTTTTCGTGATCAGATTCCAATCTGATTATGTTCTGGTCCAAAAATATTCGATCCAATCGAGAGAATACTTTCAAAATCGGACTGAAATATATTTTATAAAATTAAATTGATTCAGTTCAATTTTTAGGTTATTGGCACTGGGCACATCCGGCACGGGCATTCAATAATTACACATTTGTCAACCGTTTTTGAACTCTGGTCTTGGCGCTTATTATGTGGCATATAATCTCGATTTTTTGGATTTTAATTTTTACTTAATTTAATTTATTTGGCTCTTGCTTGTTATAAATATTGACTATAAATTCTTTATTCAAAATTTCTTCTGAGAAGTTATAAAGCATTTGCCAATTATTTATGAGTTTTGTCAATTTTAAATATAATCTCTCCAGAATATGACAAAACGCCTCATTTTTTTGCTCATCGTTTTGGCTGTTTTCAACTTAAAAAATTCTGGTAGGAATTTTTAAATTTTCTATTTTTGAGCCCCTCGAGCGCAGGCACAACCGGACAAACTTTGCTTGATGCCTTAAATTCCACAACAAATTCGAGCAGTACACGCAGCAACATAAGTGAAAGTCAACGGAGAAGGCCATTTGGAGTAAAGTTTTATTAAGACCATAATATTTTCGAATTTTTACTAATATTTAAGGCGTTTGGCCACAATGTCACACAGCGCGCATCGATGGACATGCTCAGCTATACGGAAGGGCCAGAGTTTGTGTACACGGCAGGCAGCACCAGCAGCGTGACCAAACTGCACCGGCGACCGGCTCCCGACATGTTCAACACGTTCACCATCACCGACGTGCCGTTAATGCGGTTGACAAGGTCCATTCAATTAAATTTTGAATACTTTTTATGAAATGCATGCAAATTCAGAGACATTTTGGCGCCCGGACGTTACGATGTTCGCGTTCGACCAATTATTGATCATGCCAAGCCGTTGAAGGTGCACATTTCGATGAGCCTTTACCAAATCATTGAAGTCAATGAGCCGGCACAAAACATCAAAATGAARGTGTGGATGATCCAAAAATGGCATGACGAAATGCTGCACTGGGATCCCAGGTTGCTGATGCTGTAGATGGCGCTAAAAGGCTCATTTAAAATCCATTTAAAATTTGCAGAGAATATGACATGATCAACAGCACAATATTGCCGCATGAAGTGCTGTGGATTCCGGACACTTATGTGTACAACTCGGTGGTGATGAACGCCGACGAGACGGAGCGGTACATGAACATCCGTGCCGACTCACTGTTTTGGGACAGTCGTCAGGGGGCAACAATGTCATTTCTGTACCCGGCCATTTACACGGTCAGTGCCGCGTGGGAAAAGCAAAACTTTCGTTTTAAAATCAAATGGCTGAGGCATTTAAATTGTACTGTTTAGGTGACCTGTCGGTTGAATATAAGGTTGGCATTATTGTGAAAAATTAAATTTATTAAATATAATACAATAAATAATATTTTAATTTATTTATTTTTCAAGGTATTTTCCTTACGACCAGCAGGTAATTAATTAATTACCCAAATTATTGCGTTTATTATTTCATCGCTTACATTTGTCCTCGCCCCCAATTTTCGTATTATATTGTGTCATAAAATGATTAAAAATCGAAAAAAAGAGAAATTTTTTTTATCCTTTACTCGGGGGCGGGGGGCTTTTTCCTTATAAAAAGTCCGAATTATTTTTATTTTTATTCAAAATTCACATTCCTCCAATACACGCAGAATTGCACGCTGACAATTTCGTCGTGGACCAACTCAAAGTCGGCGTTGGATTACTACGCCGATGAACAGGTCAATTTGGCCTCCTACATTCCCAACGAGGTCAGTCAATTGTTATAGTCAATTTATTTTAAAAATAAAATAATTAAATTCAAAGGAATGGGACGTGGCCAGCTTCCGCATTTTTCGGCACGAGGTAAATATGGGGGGGGGGGGAACGGCATTTTTACAAAATTATTTATGAACGATGAAAATGATGTGGGGACATTTTGAACAAAAAAAACTGGGACGGACCAGCAGGGAGTAAAAATAAATAAAAAACAAACTCCCAGCGCCCGGGGGGTTTTACTTCCCATAACCCCCCGGGGTCGGGTTTTAAAATTCAATAAAATTAATTAAGTACGCCTATTTAAATATTTCAGTACAAATACGCCTGCTGTCCTGAACCATGGGTTATTCTCGAGTGAATTTTGTTTTATTGCATTTTTGCAGTTTTTTTTGGATGCCACAATATTTCAGAGCTTCAATTGTGCTCCGGCGAAAGCCGCTTTACTATGTCATCAATTTGGTAAAATTTGTTAAATGTTTTTTTTTCGAATTTTAATGTTAACGCCCGCCGCCATCAATTTGAAAACCTCAAAAATTTTTGTTGGCAGATTATTCCGACCTCAATAATAACTTTGGTGGCCATTACTGGATTCTTCACGCCCGCCTCAACTGCCGATGACCGCACCGAAAAAATAAACCTTGGCATTACAACGGTGGGTTGGTTAGCGGCGTAAAATTTAATTTGTTTTTTCTTAATTTTAAATTTGAGCTTTTAGCTGCTGGCGATGAGCATTCTGATGTTGATGGTAATAAGCTTAATCTATGTAATAAGAAATTAAATTTTTTTAATATAATTTTATAGGTAAGCGATCAGATGCCAACCACCAGCGAATTTGTGCCTTTAATCGGTGGGAATGGCTTAAAATATATTTTAATTAATAATTAAATTAAAACACTTTATTTTTAGCTTGGTTCTACCTGTCCATTATCATTGTATGTGGCACGAGYCCAACAAAATTCCCGTCAAAAAAAAACGGGACCAAAATTTTAAGTCCRGGCTCCGGTTCCGTCCTAATTTAATATTTCCATATCACCAATTTAATTTGTTTGGCAATTTCATTTCTCTGATAATTTTTTTCTCAAAATTTCTTGTCAAAAAAACGTTTCTTACGTCCCCTCATTTCATTGTTTCTTGTCAAGATCATTTCCATCGGCACTTTCTTGACCAGTGTGATCCTTTCGGTGCAAAGTCGGCGCCAATATGGCCAACTGCCTGCGCTTCATCTTCGCTGCCTTTTTTTCGTCAAATTGGCCAAGTGGCTTTGCCTTTCTGTGCCGCCGCCTCTGTTGGCACTTTGGGAGGAGCTGAACGTAATGTTCTTGKCCTATYCCCCAWCGAGAGTATGACAAAAAGAAACTCGACCCGAGCGAAAGACTCGAGGCTCTCGAACATCCCTAATGGATTGTCCGATTACTAATTGGCATCATTAGGATCATCCGTTGGCAGCGGTGGAACGAAAGCGTAAAGTTCAGCTCAAACAGAAGCAAGAAAGGATGTCCAGTCGTAAAAAGGTCCTTTTTTGAAAAAAGAAAGCCAACAAATTTTTGTGCTAAATTTTTCAGAAGCCTTTTGATGAAAAACGGAAAATTTCTCGGCTAACCAACGGTGGCAAAGGCCAAATATCATTGCGTTCMCAGCGTTTTTTTTCATTTCCACAAATGTCGCGGGAGAGCGGTGGTAAAAAAGAATTAAAAATAAATTTCGTTTATTTCTGTTAACTTTCCGTTCTTTCGATACGGAACACTAACAAACATTTTCAAAAAGACGCCGTTGCCGGCGGCGCTGACGACGACAACAACAACAACAACGGCGCCGTCGCCCAATCGCCGCCAGTGCCCAACATCGCACTGTCGCCTCCGGCAAAGCCCAACGGCGACGGTTTTGYCACACCTTCGGCAACGGATGACGGAAAAGATCGCGCACGCGATAATTGGATTCGCGCCAGCCGACGGGCGTCTCACCACCCATCGGTCCATTTTTTAAGTATCTGTTTTTTGGCACCAATGTTTTCGATCGGGGAAATTCTGATCGATCATGTGTYTCGCCCGCCCTCAAAGAGTCTGAAATTTCCTGGTTATATCCACCAAATTCGATCCTTTTTTTGTTGTTGATCCTGATGTGAATATTTTTAATACAAATTTGTGCTTCAAGGTACATTTGAGTCCACGGGAAACGGCTGTGCCGTTGCCGATGAACGTGCTGAGCAGCTGCTCAAGGCGGAGTTCTGTGGCAACAACCAACTGGGAGAATGCAATTGGCGGACTTGGCGTTTCCCCAAAAAATAGTTTTGATACAAAAAAATATGAAAACAAATCAAATAAAATATATTGCAGAAGAGCAGGAAACGGCTGGATTCGCTGCAGGCAAACGGCGAATTTCATTTTTGCTCAGCGGTGCATCCACAGAGGTAGAAGAGTATTGGCGGGGGGGGGGCGGGTTACTGAAATTTTAGGCCTCATATTTCTCGGTTTTAAATTTATGAAAATTATCCCCCCACATCGACATTTTGCAGGTGAATTCAATGAAAGTGAAAAGGCAATGTTCACTGGAATGGGAGTTCATTGCCACCATTTTGGACCGTCTGTTTCTGTTTCTGTTCACGCTCACTGTGGTGGGTGCATCGACAGGGCAAATGTGTGGGGCGGGTGGATGGGCTTACTGAATGAGTACTGCTGGTGTATTTAGTCAACTGATCCAAAGTGCTCTGGACCAAAACGATCTACTGATCACCTCAAATTTGATAAGACTGTTTAGACTGATCAATTTCAGACAGTCATCACTGCGGGTATAATGGTCGTTGGACGTGTGGCACAATGGCAATACGAACAGTTGCTTCGTGAAATTGGCTGAAAATAATCACAAATTTCGTTTTAATTAATATATTCGAATGTTCCGAGCTAATAAATGTACATAAGTAACCAATTTTGTTTGCCTTGTCCTTTTATTTACAGTGCTCCGAGGCACATTGAATACAAAATTTATTTTTTAAAAAAAGGGGGGGGGGTACCATCTAAATAATACCCATAAAAAGTTCCCGGAATAAAGTTATGTCCAATCAAAAGTTTAGGCGCCAGTTTAGATCGTTATTTTATCAATTAATATTGCGTAACAGAGTGAATCGATAACATAGTAAGTGAATGGGACTCGGATCACACGAAAGCGCTAACATAGTAATGAATGGGACTCGGATCACACGAAATCGATAACATAGTAAATGAATGGGACTCGGATCACACGAAATCGATAACATAGTAAATGAATGGGACTCGGATCACACGAAATCGATAACATAGTAAGTGAATGGGACTCGGATCACACGAAAGCGATAACATAGTAAATGAATGGGACTCGGATCACACGAAGAGATATCACAATGAGATGGAGACAATATTTTATGGGCACTGAGCTGCAAAATGTCGCCCTACGCCTAGCCTGTTTCCGGGTTGCGCCGTCCAACCTCCCAGTCGTACGGATACTCCTGAATGTTGTTTTTGGAGAGGTAGTCGCGCAAAATTCTTTCAATCAAGGCGTAGTCGGGACAATCATCAGATCGCAGGCTATCCTAAAAATCGAACCATAAATTGGCAAATGCCCGTCAGAGGATAGACTCACAATGTGTGTTAGAACTTTGCCGAACTCCTTTGGACATCCGGCAAGCAAATCCGCTGTTGCTTTTTGGCGAATCTCTGGGTTGTCATTCTGCCGAAGACATTTTACCGCTCCGATCTGAAACAAAACAAATTTATGAAAACAAATATCAGA
>MEIZ01000069.1:181551-203460 GCA_001723225.1 Globodera ellingtonae
TGTTTACCGCGCTTTTCATTGTCTCCAAATAGCGAACYAAGCAATTTTGTGCTGCCGGGCGAAGTTGCCAATCGACCACCYCCGTGTATTTGTCCACAAATGGATGGCCGACATTMGTTGGCAAAACGGCGCTGTTGGCGACGARGTTGGYGCCGGAACTTTGTTGCTGTACAAATTGATGGGCCAACCGTAACATTTCCGTYCTRGGCTCGCCCTTGATGTTCAATCTGTAAKAGCAGAGCGGCAAAATTWTTCAAAATTCCTTCTTGGCGTCTACTTGATCATTTCTTTGAGCTGTCCATTGGCATTCCATTCCAACTCGGCTCGGCACAAAAACATCTGTTGCTGTTGCTGCTGCGGCTTATCCTCCCGGCTATGCAGCATGACGTGCTCCAAGTCGGCCGCCTGCTCCGGGTAGAGGGACTGCACGCGCAAGTCCGCCGACCACTGCGGCTGCTGTTGCTGGCCCACTGCGGAGTGCTGCACTTGAGCGTGCAGAGTGCACGAACGCATGCGCTCATCGCACACATTGTCCAGCTTGAACTCCGCTTGTCTGAAAAGGGAGAAAATGTTCGTTGTAATTGTTGAAACTGGGCGTGTTGAAATTTGCCTGTTTTGGTCACTTCCAACTATCTCCATGGATGCTTTTAGCGTGTGTTTGTACGCCTTCCGTTCCCCCAATTTGTCCAAATATGCGCCGATCCGTCGCTGTTGCTGCTCCTCCTTTTGTGACTCTTCCGCTGAACCGCTCGCAGACGACGCTGCTGCTTTCCACCATTGTTCTTCTCTGTCAGCCTCCTCACCATCTCCGCTCTTCGGGGTGACCAAAGTGAATAGGTTCAGAAACTGTTTGAGCTCAGCGCGGGACAGTCCCCCGATGGTCGGATGGGGCTGGAACAAATTCCAGCCAAGGTAGAAGGCAATCTCGTGCGGGGAACGTCCAGCCTGGGGCTCCAGCGTCACTTGGTAGTGATTTTCTGCGGAGAGCAGCACCTTGGCCGAGAATTAGGAGGTCAATAAATTATTTTAATGATCAGCTTCCGTCATGCTGATCAGTGGTAGTGATCGGATCATCAGTGGTCCAACCCCAACCAGCCCACCTTGACCCATTCCTTCAGCTTGTCCATCCGTCTAGGCATGTGCATAAAGCCTCGGACATGGAAGGGCAGTTGGAGGAAAGACTGCTCCGTGTTGGAATGTTTGTCAAATGTTTTAGCCATGGAAAGCAGTTGTTGGTTTTGCACGGCTTTGCACTGCTCGCCAAAGTGGGAAAAGACCGACGGTTGTTGAGACAAATTGTTTTGCGTGTCCTCCGTCCCAACAAATGTCATCGGCATTGTGTGCATGGAAAAGAGACGAGTCTGAACGGGAGACCAAGCAAGACTTGAAACATTCAGACGTTTTGAAGACGTTCAGCTGACTCACCGGAGTTTGGGGCACCTGGATGTTCAGTTTGACTTGCTTCTGCTGGGACAGTGTGTTCAGTTGCGCCTTCAGCGGCATGTTTACTTCGATGGCACCAATGTTCTTGACGCCCGAGGAATGGACGGGCGAGGCCCAGACCTTAGTGGAAATGAGCATATAAAGCCCGGGACAATGTGAGCAAGACGCGCACTTTCATCTTTTGAATACGTCCAAAGGTTGCGGACGGGTGCAGCCGGAGGCCAATGTGCGAATGACCAAGTCGTTCGGCATTTGCTCTGATGCTGCCGTACAGGAAGGACTTGTGCTGGACGTGCAGCTGCTGTCCCGTGCTGACACATCATAACAAAAAAGCTTTCAAACGTTTAAAGCACCTCAGAACATTTAGGAACAAGCTTAAATGGAAAATGATCAGGAACCCGGCAAGATTGGTGGAAAATGATCAGGAACCCGGAATCTTGACACCCCGCATTTACAGAATCAGAATTGGTTGGACCTCATCGGCACGCGAGCTGCTCGCTCGTGCCAAAACAGAATGCCGGATGTGTCAACGGCTGGCTGCCGGTGTTGGCTGGTGCCAGTCAATTTGCTGATGGAGCCAATGCTGACCGCTAGCAACTTCTTGAGTGCGCTGATCAGTGAATTTGATCGTTGCTGTCCACCGATGCCGAACGGCAACACAACGGTGTCGATGTTGTTCTGCAATGTGTGAACCGCGAAATCAAAGTTGGCGAGACGTACTTATACTTACAACTCGAAGGGCGAGGAGCATCACCGGTTTTTGCTGTTGCATCTGGTCTGTGCTTTGCTCGTCCTCCGACCGACCGACGATGGACAGACGACGCCACAGGGAGCGGAGCTGTTCAGCAGCTGAACTGGTCCAAGATGATGATGATTCTTCGGACGGTTGCTGCTGTGTGTCATTCCGTTGCTGCTGTTGATGATCCTATAAGTGAATTGTTGGGGGCATTTATGCCTCTCCGCCCATTTTAATGGGTTTGTGTCAGCCAAAATGCCGTTCTTTTGCATGCACTTGCCTCTTGCCCATTCTTCAACAATTCTTTCAATCCGGCATCGGTGAACAGCAAACGTTCGATGTTCCATTGGCTGACGGTCAGTTTCAATTGTTCCTCCGACATTTGCCCGTTGAAGAGGGAACTCAGCGACAAAAATGCGTGGTTRGGCAACGCGCTCGTTTTGCCCGTGAAGACCTTTTGAAATTTGTTTTTAAGGGCACATCTTTGCCTGCCCCCCCCCGGGGGGCAAATGCAAACGCACATTGGACGCCTGCAGCAAAATGCCTTGGCCCTCCTCCGCACTGTAAAGGGCATTTGTCTGCACAAAGCGACTGAGCCCCACAATGTCCTCGTGGCGAATTCGTTTTTCCAATTCCAACTCGTCTAAGCCCGACACTCGCAGCGCCTCTTTGATGCGTTGAGCACTGATCAATTTTTATTTATTTTTATTTTTAGGGGGGGGGGGCGAATGAATGAAAATTCATTTTTGTTGATTGATGGGTCTGTTCTCAATTAGAGATCGGACTTGAGGACCGATCAAGATTTCTGTCGAGAATCTCGATCAGTCCAATCTCTAGTCTCAATAATATCAATTCCGCGAGAGCCATGTGCCACCATTCAACTGATCAATGTGCCGTCGTGTTACACTTTACCTGTGCTGATGTCGTTTGGCCGGCGATTGGCTCAGAGCTTTCAGCGTTGTGTATGAATAGGCCAGCACCTGCGGGCACCGCTCTTTTGCCATTGTGAAGGCAATTTGTTCAATGACGTCATCCGATGGGAGCAGTTGCGACTGCATCAGTACGTTAAGTGCGACGATGCGCGTCTGCATGGGAAACAGAAGGTTTCAGTTACAGTTTTCGGACTCGGAACGGATCGCATGATCATAGATTCCGCATTTTTCATGCGCCAACCAAAAAGTGCCGTTAGCAAAATGACAAAAATTGCTAATTAAGTGCCACGTAAACGCTTTTGCCTGGGGCAATTCCTGTTGGTTGGTGTACACGGGCAGCAGCAACTGTTGCACGCGCGCGGAGGGAATGCGTCGCAACGCTTCGATTGCGTTTTGGCGTTGCATTTCCTGCAGTTGCTTGGCAAAACTTTTCGGTTGTTCGTCGTTTTGTTGCTCCGACCAGTTTGGGTTGATCAGAGTCGCCAATACTTCCGGCACTTCATCCAGCGCGGCATTTCCGATGGCCTTCAAAAGTTGTGTTTTCATATTGGCACAAAAAAATGGCATGGCGTTTTTTTTGTCCCCGACCTTCAGGGCAACAATTTTCTCCATTGGGTCGTCGCCGGCCCCGGTGCTGAACTGCTCCAACAGCGCTTTCGTGTACAGCTCCATTTTGTGGTCCGGACACTGCTCGATCTGATTCAAATTATTCAGTTTACACACGAAAAGATATTAATTCACAAACTTTTCTAACTCACTTTCTCGCCAAGCGGAGTGCCAACGGGCGACTGGCGCTGAATTCGCTTCAGTTGCATTAATTCACCGACAATGGCACCAAAGCTGAACAAAAATAAAATTTTAAAACTAAAATTTGGATGAATGTGGAGATCAAAATTATTTTAGATTCTTGAGTCCACCTTAGCCAACTAGTCTGTCTGAGCAGTTCAGAGTTCTGCACATGTTCGGTCTTGCACAACGCCAGCAGTGCATCCGCAATGCGATCCGATGGGGCCGGCAAGCCGCTGCCCCGACTGAACGTCTTCAACATCTGTGCCGCTTTCAGCTCCGTGAACTCGCCCTGCTCAATGCGTGTCAGCAACAGTTTCAATGTGTTCCGCGTGCCAGCAGCTGCAAGCGCATCCGCAAACAATTGGGCAGCAATTCGGTCATTGTCGAGCCGTTCCTAAAACCGCCAAAAATAAAAAGGGACCGGCCAGAGGATGGCTTTACCTTCAGCTGTTTCAGCTCCTGCTCGGTTGAAAAGCGCAAAAGCTGCACAAATTCGTCCATGAACTCCGCTTGGCTCATCGCCTGCAACGTGCCGTCGTTGTCCTCCGCTTGTGCCTGTGCAACATTGCGCACACAAAACTCGGCACGCCGCATTTTGGTGGTTGAATTGGGGAAGTTCAACGGGAACGGGCTGCCCGGGGACGGCATTCGGCTGCCACTGATGACCAACGGCACACCGCGCAACTCGTCGTTGTTGAATGCTTTTGCACGACGCTGACACCGCACAGTCTCTGACGTCTCATCACCGAACATGAAGAAGCACTTCTCCTAAAGCATTTTTCAATGCCATTTGTGTCCTAAAAAGGTGTCCGTCCTGCCCGGTCGGTCTCACCTGCTGTTCCATTTCYCCGGTGTACAARAACTGTTCACGTTCCAATCCCGACTTGTCGTCCTGCTGTTGCTGGCGTTTGTTCTTCTTGTGCCTGTTCTGCTTCGTCTCGATGTAGGTCAACTTTGCGACGGCCACTGTCTGCATCGCTTGACTTTGTTCCGCCTCCGACCCCTTCAGCGTGTACTGGGACAACAACTCCACTGAATGGGGCAACAACGAGCTGTGGTCCAAGTCTATGCTGTTGTTCTTCAGCTGGTTGACAAACAAATAGCGAATGGTGGTCGAACGGTCCAAAAATTGACGAGCTGCAACCAAAAATTTACTCCAACAATTTCAAAAAGTGATCAGAGTGAGTTTTAATTGGTGTTTGTCATCCCAAATACTCACAAATCATCGGATTGGCACCGCCGTTCAGTTGCTCATTGTCTGCCCGCTCCCGTTGTTCCTGATACGGCTTGTTGTTGTGCTGTCCGCGCTGTTTGGCCTCCTCATCCGCTTGCATTCCATAAGTAATGTCCGCCAGTCGAATGCATCGATCAAAATTGATCGATTTGGTCACACTTATCAGTTCGCGTGAGAATGGCACTATTGTGTAGTCCGTCTCACAGTTGCCCTCAATGCTCGTCTAAATGCCAATTTTGGAATTCAGGTGCTTAATATGAGACTTTTAGGACTTAAAATGCCATTTCTACTTTTTTCCAAAAAAAATGCCAATTTAAGGCTTAGGGATCCCCCTACTTCAATCACTAGCCCAGTCCGTACACACTTCGTGAACAGAGAATGTTTTCTGCCATTTTGGCTTCCATTCCTCCGCCCGCTCCGTTTGGGTTGTCTGATTCTTATCAGCTTCATCTCCGTCGTCTTTGGCACCCAATCGGAACTGGCCAGCGCTCAAGATCGCCTTGAAAAGACAATTGAATAGTATTTAGCCCCCTCGGGGATTTTATTGGTCATTCTTTTTCCACCTTTTTGTAATTACGAGACCATGCGGGCTCCATCGGGTCAAAGTAAATGTGGTGGATGCCATCCCGAGAGTAGGTGAAGCGGACGGGCTGTTCGAGCTGTACATGGCTGAAGTGCATCACCGACTCGAACACACGGACGGGCAGCAACTGTCCAGGATTCCACACACCCGCCGTCGGCGACTGGCCGTTCAGCTGGCCGATCAGGCACTCGCTCAACTGCATGGACGCCTCGCCCGGCCCGATCGCTTCGAAGGTGGCCAACGCTTGGAAACGGCCCATCGCCCGCTGTACGGACACCCACGGGGCGTACCCTGAAAAGAAATGCGCGAGTCATTTTGAGAGAAACCCCTCAAAAGGTTCAACAATTAACGAATTCCCGACCTCTAGGGTGCCTAAAGTGATTAAGCCACCAAAATTGCGCGCCAATTGTCCTGGAAAGTTCCCGATAAAGTTTGTAGACCAACCGGAAGTAGTCTGGGAGTCGTAGAGAAACTGGAATTTGTAGCCCGGCTGGAAGGACTTGAACGTCGGCGTCCGCTTGRCGGAGGTCGTGCCGAATTTGCCCTTCAAATAGTCGTTGGACAAATGGCCTTCTCTTTCTCGCGCGACGCGTTGGAAGCCATCTAAAGAAAGTGCCATAAAAATCAGCACTCAGCTCAATCAACTATCATTTGGGATTCTGTTAAATATCAAATTTCAATAAAAAACGATCAAAACCGGCGACACTTTCCAGGTCACCGTCGAACCATCCCCGACCATTTTCATGTAAAATAATGTTAGCCTCACAATCATGATCCTGGTCGTCCTGTTGCCCATTTTGTTCACGATTGTAATGACGGAATCTGTCGTCGTATTTGGACGCGTAGTTGCTGCGACACGTCACCACCACGAGCAAAGAGGCGAGCGCGAAGAGTCGAAACAGCGGAAGCGGAAAACGACGCATGGAATACCGAGAGGTCTTAAGGATGGTATGGTAATACGAGGGTAAACACTCCCCCCCCCCCCTCCGGGGGAGAATTCAGAGTACGGCCAAACCGGGAACGGTTAAACATAAAGGGCAAGACAGCGTTTGATGGAGGGAAATGCTCGCCCCTCTCACTCCCCAACCACCTTTATATGGGAGGGAGGGGAACCCATTGAACACTGGTGATTGGGCCATATCAATGGAAGGGAGGGGGGGAAGCTGTCAATCCCCGACGGGTGGGAACAAATCTCCTCTGTCAGATGGACATTTTGATTGAAAGCCCCTGGAGGGTGAATAATATATTGGCATAGAAATTATCAGTGTCACTCAATTGGCCTTCCGCCCGCCCACCTCACCCATTTTCAACTGATTTATTCATAAACAAATTCCTATTATTGACACTTTCCACTGGAAATTGAAGGGTTTAATATTTGCAATTATCAAAAAACTGAAACTGACGGAGGGATCAAACAGAATGGATGAGCCTTGAATGAACAAGCCATTCTTTTGAAAAATTGAGAATCACACAAACTAAATGTTCTTTTTACGTATTTTTATGTTTAAACAGCAAAATTTAATTGTTTTAAAAATCACAAAAAAGGGCACAATGCGCATAAATAAACAGAGGAATAACTGAAAAAAACAAAAATCAAAAAAGTGCAATAAGATATGTATGGCTGGTCCCATGGAAGGCAACAAAGAACCCATATAAATAACAGGCTTAAAAAGGTACAATGCAGGCAAAAGAGTTAAACAATGCAACAATTGGTCAATTTCAATAATAAATACTATAAAAATGGACACGATTAAGTCCGGTGGGTGCGGAGCGGGTACAATAATTAAACTGATCAAGCAGCTATAAATTGAAATTCCTATCCAATCAATACACAACATTATCGTCGTTTTATTATTCGCTGAATCCGCGCCCGCAATGCTGACCTTCGTTTGCACTGTTTGTAAACTGCTTTGGCCAATACGAGAAGAGCGTCCGGAAGGGCCGAAGAGGCGTCCTCCTCGTCATTGTCGGCATCAGCAGCATTGGTGGGACCAAATTGGGCAATGAGCTCAAGCAGTTCAACACCCAACGAACACATTTCATCTGACAATGAGACATAAAATAACAACGTTCGATATAGGATACAAATGGTCAATCGAGAAAAAGTAAAGCTGTACCTGATGCATTCCCATCCGTCAGATGGGGCTCCAACGCATCGGCAATTTGTTCAGCACTTTCTGCGCAAATGCTTCGGAGGTCAGCAACATTCGGTTGCTGTTGATCAATGTCATCATCGTGAAGTTGGAGCTGTTGCTGCAGCTGATGAGTGACGTGGTCGTTGTCGCCCAACAGCAGCGGGCGTTCGTCGTTCTGGTCCATGCAGCTGCTGCCACAGGGCAAACCACTCCGTTCAGAAGGCCAAACAATGCACAAATAGTGGAGGCAACGGACGAGCAAACGCACAAAGTCCAATTGGGCAGAAGTACAAAGTGGTGGTGAACTGCCAAAAAGCAAAATATTTGCCAATTTTTTAAAATAATTTAGACAAATTTCTTGTTATGTACTATAGTATAATGCCTAAATTACCATAAAACAAAGTGCAAAAATCGGCGAAAATGCTTCAGCGGCCCCCGCCATTTTGTCGTCGGCTTTGTCCCTTCGTCTTCGCCGAGACGTCCATTCGTTTCATGCGCAGCTTCTTCGTCATCATCCTCCTCATTTTGCTGCTGTTCAAGTGGAATATGCACCAACGTGGCCAAAAAGTTGGTGCCAAGTTGCTGAATGTCTGACAAGAGAGCGGCGGTTGGGCGGGGAAGGCCATCGAACGTATCCAAAACGAAGGAGACGAAAGAATCAACCGAAAAAATTGGGCACGGAATTGGTCATTTAGTATGTTCAATGAATTATCATCCCACCTGGAAGAATGCGAATGCTGCAAGTGCAATTTGCGTCGACTGGATGCTGAACCGGATTTGGTCCAACGGGTCGGAAAGGGACGGAATGCTAAAATAAATGTTTTATTTTCCCATTCAGCGGTTGTTTTTTGACTAGCCGATGTGCCTGAACCTGATGAAAAGGTTGGCCAGACAACCCTGCAGAAAGGCGGCCCTCGAATTGGAATAGCGCACTGAACGCGCAATGTGCAGCGTGAACGCCTGCACCCGGCACAGCACATACTTCTGCAGACCGTCAATGTTGGCCAAGTCGGCACGGCATGCGACCAAAAAGTTCAGGCATTGGTCCGGATCAGCACTCAGATCGACCCGATCCAGTGCCGCACTGATCAGACTGATCACCGACTCGACACACTCATCCGTCAAGCTGGGCTCAACACAGTCGTGTAAAGATTGGCACATTGAGAGTATCTGAACGAAAATCGTAACCAATTTTGGCATATTGTCTCCTGAACTAAAGTGCCTGATAGGCCAAATCGATGTCCGTAAATGAGGCCTCAGCATGTTTTGAGACTACGGCGCGCAGAATGATCAGAAAGGCCTCCTCACGGACTGGCCCAGCATTGAACGCGTCCACAAATGTGCTGAACACGTCCATGGCGAAGAGGGAAGCAATGTCGCGCGAGTGGTCGAACACTTTCCGCAGTACTGCGAGCAATTGTGGCTGATAGAGTCCGTACTACAAAAAAAAAAAATTCAAAATCGTAGCGAGATTTTTTTTTTTAATATTCCAAAAATTTTGTTGTCCGGTTATTTACATCCCTTCTACCTACCGAACCCGGAATCCCAAACGATGGAATTGACCCCAGTAACCTTGTCCGGTTGTTGCTGCTGGTTCAACTTGCTCAACATGTTATCCAGCATTACGTTGAGCTCGTTGGTGCCAAAGTATCGTGCCACAAACTCCACCCAGCACTCGCAACACATCACGTAATGCTTCAGTGAAGCCAAACGCATTACACACTTCCAGGTCGCTTTCAGAATGGGTTTTCGGGCTTGAACGGGCACGTCCGTCTCCAACAGATTGGCGCCAAGCACACACAGCTCATCACCTAAAAGGGAAAAAGCGACGATCAGATGAGATGGTGGCATTATGTAAATTAACTATTATTTATATCGTAAGCATCTTGCAGTTTATTATTACTCTCAATGGAACATTGAGTGTAAAAAGATTAAAAAATCCAAAATTCCAACTCCAAAAACAATTAAACAAAACATGAAAAATCAAATTTAAAAAAAGGTTCTCACCCGAAACCATCTCAGAGCCGGTGACCTAAACAACAAAACTTCGAGCAAATTGTTAGTTTAAAAATTCCAAAAAAAACTCTTACAATTCGACATGCTTCCAATGCGTGTTCGCCCAAATAGAGGCGGGGCAAGGCGTTCAGCATCGGCGTCAGCACAACTGGACGCCGTTCGGGCAGCCGGCAATACTCCCACAACGGGTGCAAATCCGCGTAGGTGACGGCATTGAACGCCACACACTGCACAATCCATTCCATCGCCGGTGCAAGCAAAAAGGTCTGTGAATGAATTTTTGTTTTGTTTTGCTATTCGACCGACCCTTCCCACCCCCAGGATATGATGGGCCTGGCCCAAACCGGACCAAACAAAAAAATTCGTATTTTTCACATTAAATTAATTGGTTTACCGGCTGTTGGCTGTACGTTTGAAGCCAATCGTTCAGACATTTCCAATGGGGCGCGCGATCGGCGGCATTCAAACGCATCGCAACACGGCAAATGTAACAGCGAAGGTATGAGGAGATGAGCGGGTGTTGAACCTTAAAATGTGAATGAATCTAATGACATTTTCCATCCGGTTATTGTCCATGTGCCGCCGCATGCCTGTTTAACGGATTGGCACAATTCCATCACATTTTCCTGAGCAGCGCCCAAGGGGTCCATAAAACGCTGACATGGCAACAGCGCAGCCAGAACTTGGGAATAAAAATTCTCGAAAAATTAATAACCAAAGAAGTCAATTGTTCAAAAATTTAACAATAATTATCCTCACGATAAATGCGGGGTGCCAAAAGGGCGACAGTTTCGTTTATTTTGCCGAACCAATTGCGCGTTTTCATCCGCGTCGTCTCCAGCACGTCGTTGGTGTCAAAGTGAGCGGGCAACACGCCCAACCCGGCCGCCCGTCGTTCCTCCCCCGCCATGCGGAAAAGTCTGAACAAATAAAAAAGGAAGTGTGCAGCAAAGGATTCAAGGTGGAAGACTAATAATACGAATTTGGAAATTTTTATTTTTTCATTTCGAGAGGGGGGCTTCTCCCTCCTTCAAAAAAATTGTCTCCCGTATTATTCGTTTACCTCTCGTAAACCAAATGCCCAAAAAGGTCCAGAAAGTCGGTGACATGCACAAATTGGGCCGGATAAAATTGTGCGGACGAAATGGTGGAAATTAATGCGACCACTTCTGCCGACAACTAAAGATCGAATTTAAAAAACGGGTTAAACAAAAAAATAAAAATTTCGATTTACTTTTATACATTCCAATCGATTTTCCTCTTCCCATTTGACGATCAAAATGCGTCTCAATTCCTTGAGTTTGCGCGTCCATTCGTCTTGCGAAAGTTCGTGGAACTTTGAGACCGGTTGCTGCTGTTCAGTCACAAAATTCCTAAATTATAAAATGAATAAAAAACTAATTTTTAAGGAATAAAGATAAACCAGCTATTTTTCTGAAATACCTCTCAATTTCGAGAAATAATCAAATATTTAAAAAAAGTTTTGACCCTTACTTTTGCCCTTTCCTCCCGGTTCCGCCGTTTCTCTTCCGTAACGAGGGCCCTCTCTGAGCCAAATCGTCTCCTTCTCCTCCCGACACTTTGTTAGCCCTCAGAAAACTGCTCTCCAATGAGAGTCGGTCCGTTGTGCTTGAAAATGTGTCCAAAATGCGTTGGCGTAAAACGTGCCATGGCCGATGTCCGACCAATGACGGGTCCACGCCGTCCAACGGCCATTGTTCCGACTCGCACTCGGCCAACGTGTTGTTTAGKCGTTCYGTGAACAGAATTGCAGTTGGTGTACCGCCACCAGAAGCAAAACCATTGTGTTGATGAACACTGTGCCGCTTTTCAAGTTGAGRTGTCCTCTCGTCAATTGCGGAAGCGTTGAGTGGGTCYACAAAATGTTGGTCGTCGTTTCCCCCTCCATTTGCTTCCKTCTCATTGTTCAAGCATTGCGCTTCTATTGTTTCCGCTTTATCAGACAATTGCTGCTGCTTTGATGCCGAAGGGATGGCATTTTTGGTACGATTGCCAAACAAAAGCGGATGGGCGAACACCGGGGTGGGATGAAGCAGAAATTGGAGGTCGTTCAGATCAAATGAAAAAGCGCTTCCAGTGGAGAGCATTGATATGTGCTCTAGGAAGCGCAATAAATTCAGATCAGTGGTGGACAAGAATCCAATCAGGTCCCAAATTTTATCGTTTTCAGATCAGACTTATACTGATTATGGCATAATGTTGTTTTCGTTTTTTTGAATAATTTTCTCAACAAAATGCAAAACATTTTGGCCCAACGGATGTTTTTGGCTTCAAACTAGGGTTGGACGGGACCGGGACCGGTACCGGGACCGGGACGGGATTTCCCGGTTTTTTCAGGTCCCGGTCCCGGTCGGGACGGGACTTTTTAAAATCTGAAAGTCCCGGTCCCGGTTTTTTGGTCCCGCCGGGACCGGGACCAACCGGGACTAAATTTACACCCCTAATGATGGGATCATCGAGTGACAATTTCAATCTTTCATACAAGYAACCRCCCAAGTAAATWGATGGTCAAGTGGTTTGTCATCGCGATTATTCTTATGATGAGTGTTGGGTTCAAACCCGCTTGACCGCAAACTTTTTCATCGTTTTTCCTCTACTCACATACACTTCCTCCCAATCATTTTCCTATACTCACATAATCTTCCACCAATAATAAAAATATTTTAATAGTTTTTAAATATTTTTAAATTAAAATGCGAGCAAAACAAGAATTTTTGAAATAAATTCATCAAGTCTTTCTGAATTTTTGCTTCAATTTCCTTAACAAAGATTGCCAATTTTTGTAAAAATTTTTCCGGCGGCGCCTGTCGGCACCGCCGGACATCCTCTACTCTTACGTAAACCAGTTTTTTTCTCTAAAATTCCGAAGCAAAATTCATAATTTTGCTAAAATTTTGATGAAAGTTCTTTAACAAAATTGAATCAAAATTTCAAAAATTTTTCTCGGCGGCGCCTATCGGCACCGCCGACCCCCACCCTCCCTAAAAGTAAAGCAGAATCTCAAAAAAAAAGAATGATGACGATAAAATTAAAGTTCAAGACAATGAGGAATATATTTTTGAATAACAAAAAAAATTTTTGTTTTACCATTGAACACAAAAAATTTTCCCTTGAAAAGTCCCGGTTAGTCCCGGTACCGGTCCCGGTCCCGGTTGAAAATCTTGGTCCCGGTCCCGGTTTTTCTGGTCCCGGCAAGTCCCGGTCCCGGTTTTCCCCAAAAGTCCCGGTCCCGTCCAACCCTACTTCAAACTTCTCGAATTCAATTGCTTAAGTTTTTCAGCCATTTGAATCAAAGTGAGATGGTCCATTCAGTCAGGTTACATCTACATTTATTATTTGCTTAAAATAAGCAACTTTAGCGGAGCCGACATCTCTAATGGACGGGCCTCTATTCCAATTCCCTGGGTCAATGATGTTGATGACGTTGAACTCCCGAATTTTGATTATCAGTTTTTGCCCAAATTCACTGAAAGTCTTCCAAAAAGGGTTTGTTGTTGAACGGGAGGAAGGCGAGCTGTGATTTAAATTGACAGATGTTTTGTGCATGCCGAGATGGATGTTCTGCCGAGAATGGATGTTCTTGTGTCGGGATGAGTACGATCAATCTTTCCAAGGTTTTGAAGCGGCGGTTTAAAGCGGTCGTTGGACTAAATTTATAAATAGCAAAAAAAATAGAAAAAAAATCCATGGGCTGACAATTAAATTTTTATTTTTTTTGTCAATTAATTTGTTTTCCCTATTCATTTCAGTCCGGCCATGTTCACGATGCTCATTTGCTCAGTGAAAATGCGTTTGACTCGCAGTTTTTTGAGTGTTCCGCCGATTGCGCTTGTGCCGGCACTTGTGCCAATCGACTCGCCCCGGCCAATGACACGCAACGGCATCAATTGCAAATTTTCAAAACGCCAAAGGCCGGATTCGCATGCAAAACGATGAAACCCATTCGAAAAGGTCAAAAAATAAATTTTTTTTTAACTGAATTTTCCTCTTATATCAAACAAAAAAGCTAATAATTTCCAATCTTTTAAAAATAAATTTGTAAAAAACGTAAAAAATGCATTCTCCAATTAAAACAGGAAGTTTCGTTTGCTTCCTCGGCGGTGAAGTGCTGCCCACCGATTATCCCACCATAAAGCCAAAAGATTACGAGCAAATTGAGGCCCCTGACAAAGTGTGCTTCACCTTCATCGACAATATGGCAAGTATGGGATGGCCCGATTTTTTTAACAGAAATAGGAAACGGGTCATTTGTCTGTTTTTGGTATTTATAGTAACAGAAAAATATTCAGAAATTAAACAGAAAATCGTTATTATATTTAGCGCCAAGCTGCCTTCTTTATCCGCTTCGACAAAGTTGCGAATGAGTCGCGTTTCTTCAACAGCTCGTAAATTTAAAAAACAAATAAAAATATTTATACTTTTTTTTATTTGTCAGTTGCTGCCCCAACCTCCGTACGGTGCATCTCTTCCGCGATTGGCTGTCACCCGATCGGCCGCTTGTCGCTTTTATTGCAATTTGCGAGATTAGTGCGGGCGATGGTAAGTGTGCGGTCCGTCCACGGGTCAACAAACCTCCCAAAATTTAGTTTAATAAAGGAACGTAGAGCCCCCCCCCCTCCCCACTATTTTTATTGGACTTTTTTTTGGACAGAACTTTCCCACTACTACGGCGATCGCTGGATTTTGGACCGACTCTGTGCTAAGCCTAAATCTATTTGTTGCTGCGGGGCGCCTTTTTGTGTTTGGCCGCCCCATGCAAACCGACGGGAGGATTTGTTCTCGAGGCCAAAGGATCGTCAACTGAAGGCGAAGACTGTACGAGCGGAGTTGAAACAGCGTGACCAGCGCAGAGAGGCGGAAAGGCGCGGGACGAAAAAGCGCAGGATGGACCCGGAGGCGGCGGCGGTGGATCAATTAGAGCATAAATAATCAATTTTTGATGATCCCCCTTATCATGTTTTCTCTAAATTGATTCAAGCTTTTATCATGTTTATTTGGGTCAATGATCATTTTATTATGAAATATTTATCAAGACGTGACAAATTTTGGCAAGTTGTCCATTTCTATCGAGGTGCGCATGTGACGACAATACTGTGCACGTTGTCGTAACGACTGATGTCCAGCGGGATGGACTCAACACTGTCCGGACGGTTCTCGCCGAACTGCTCGACATTCTGTTGCTCGTCCCCGTCACACTCTTGTCTCGTTCCGTCCTCAAAATTCACCCGTTTCTCCACAGTTTTTGCTGATTCTGTCGATGCTGCCAACTCTCTTTTGACACCCCCTCGTGTAGTGATGGCACTCAACGCATCGGACGAATTGCACGAAGGGCTCAATGTTGCCGATCTTAAAAACGAAATTCTTTAAAACAGCGATTTGCCCAATATAAAGCCGTTATGAATCCAATCAAAAAGTGTGCTTGCTACACCTTGATGCGCTGCAAGCGTCATCAGCAAATGGAATTGCCAAAAAGGGACAGGACGAAGGTGGACGACTTAAGTCGTTGCTGCTGCTATCGTCCTCTTTGACAACCGGTGGTGCTGCCGCACTTTGCTCCCCTCCAACGAAAGCAACAGCAGCAGATGACAGCGGAGATTCATTCAATTGATGGCAGCTTTTAGACATTTCTGGCGACTCTTTGAAAAACTGAAAGTGTAAAAAAATGTATTCATTTTCTTCTGAATTTTACAACATATTTCAAATTTCGTGCATTTCAAAATTCAATTTTCGACAAATATTTGAGGTGAGGTCGGAGTCCGCAATTTTTTGAATTCCCCCCCCCCCCACCTTTCGCCGCACACTGTGACGCATTGACCGGACTCGGCGGAACACGGAATGCCCCATTTCGTCCAAACTTTTGCCAAGCGGAGACAGCAGACGCTGGCCCAGCGCCAATTGAGTGGAGTGATCAACAACGACAGACTCGCCGCTAAATCATAAATGATCAAATTGACACACGCCGTGTCGGCTGTGCCCCCCCCCCCAATTATTGAGATGCTAACATCCGCGGACTCGTTGAGTTGCCGGCAACGTCACTTTGCTTCTTCCTCTTTTCGATCGGTCGTTTTGACCTCTCAAGCACACTATGCACTGGTCCAATATGTTGTTTTTGCTGTTGTTGTCCAGTTCCTCTGACAGTTTCGCTCACGTCCACCAATGACGTCATTGCCATTCCATTTACCGCCATCTTTGGACTATTTGCCACCCCAATGCATTTTCCATGCTCATGTTGTCGCCTCCAACTGTCGACTTCTGAAAATTTGAATTATAAAATTCGATGAATCGGTGCAATGTTTGCAATATGCGATCAACAGGTTGGTTGATCTATGAATTCTTTAAATGATTTGTCCCATACCAACGGATCCCATCGACGAGCTTCGGGAGACAACAATTCCATTGCCCGTTGAATCCGCAAAAATTTTGTCCGCAAATGCGATCAGAAATGTGCAAATGTCGGTGTGTAAATTCAGGCTGGCCAACTGATAATTGGGGTATTGTTGGCCCCCGTTGCTGTTGCCGCTTCGGCCATTTGTCGTCGGCGAGTGGGGGGGAGGACATCGTCAAAATGAAACGGAATTGAACCAGCAGAAACAGTCCAACCAACATACGATAGTTAGGCAATTCTTACCGTATTAAATTTGGCGTCCAAATTATGGCCAAATTTCGGGCATTTGTCTGTGTGCGCGGATGTCGGGAAACGGCTTGCAAATGCAGAAACAGACGCTTGGCATTGCTTCAAAAAGTATTTTTAATTTTTCTTTGATTTTAATTTTAAAAAAACCAACTGGTAATGTGCCGAGGGGAATTTATTGATAATCTGCGAAACTTTGCTGATCAATTCCTTTCCATTGATCACCGAAGAACCTTCAGATTTTTATTAATTGAAGTTTTTTGTAAAATGACAAAATTGGCCGTGGAAATTCAAATTAAAAATTCTATAAAATTAGAGACGCCAATTTCCGAACAAAATAATCCTTAGAAATCCTCAAAATGATCAAATTGATCTACCCGTATGTGTTGGAACATTTAAAAGTTTGCTTTAGACTAGATCATAGATCAGATCAATTTGAGCTTCTTGACAACAAAAAGGACCATATCCGCCAAATGCGTCGATCAGTTTCGGTTGACATTGGAATGGAATCAACGGATTCGGCAGCTGGCGGAAGAAATGTTTGAGCAGGGAACCGACCGAATGGATGTCGCTGCTGAGAAGGTCGGAGACGGAAGGGCACTCCCACTCGGGCACACGGCCGGAGGAGAACATTCGCCTGAGGGTCCAAATCGGGGTGAAATGACGCCTTGGGCGAAACGACAAATACAATGCTTTTTCTATTATTAATTTCCATCAGATTTTATAGAAAAATCGGATCACAAAAGCACTGATTGAGATAAAAATAAATTAAACTAATGCCTGAGGCGTCGCACATTGGATTGGACCTGAAAACGAGAATTTTAAAGTAGACGAAAAGCTGAGCAAATATCCTTAGGACCAAAGGAGGGCAACCCAAAAATTGGTTTTCGAGTGTCATACCGGCACCGGCACAATTAACTCAGACTGACCCCGCATTGGCGATAAATGCCCGCCTCCATGCCGCGACTTTCCACCACCCGAATGCACTGCTCCACCACGTCGGCCACCTCCGTCTGATGCTTATCGCCATGATGTTTTGCCATCAATTCCACGAGGTCCACACCGAACACTGACGACTTGAGGGGGTATAAATCATTTGGATATTGGACATATGGAGATGAAACTTTTTCAACCGTCGACAGTGATTGAAAGGACGTTGTATGAGGAGAAGCGTGTTTCGTAATGCGGACGATAAAAGACCTGTAAAAATACTGATCAAATGATTCAAATCGTGATCAAAAGGATTCCACAATGTTTCGACAGACCAATCAGTACATATTAAGCAATTTAAAATAATTGATCAGGACCTGATCAATGCAGCGCTGAACATTGAGGGACGGCCGTCACTGTTACGGCGTTGCCGTGGTAAAAAGGATGGCAATGATCGCCGCGCAACTGTCGAAGTGCCGCTGTTGGAGGCCATCCAAAGCTGTTCCCCCAGGGACAATCGGTCAGAAAACAGTCGGACACAGCGGGCAGGAAAGCAGCCAAACTGAAAGGGCAAAAGAATGAAAGAATTCGGTCGTTTTGGTASACGGACCCGTCGATTGTCGCATGGCGTGCCCAGCTGGTTGTRGTTGGATGGCACCGTCAGTTTTCCTCGCATCCATTTTTCGTCACATTTCGTATCAATCTCCACCACTGACACAATGTCACCCACACGAAGGCTTACACAAAAAGAAGAAATAGAAAGCAAAAAATGTTGTTGAACCGGAGTTGATCCGATTGGGAGGCGTCAAAAGGGCAAATCGCAACGGCACAGGCGACGGCCGGAATGTTTGGAAGCGAATGTTCCACAGGCAAAAAATGATTTCCGCGGTTGTCAAGCTGTACATGGAATGAGGTGGGATTTTTGGACTATTTGGCACAATAAGCAGTAAGCAAATAAACAACTTCAAAAAATGTGAGTACGGGATAACAGCGCATCAGACTTCCCGTCAGCAGGGACAGCCTTTCCGTGTAGCAACAAATGGTCAATTTCAGGCGACTGTTATCCATGTCCAATTCTGGTAAAATGACGTCATTGGAAGATTCCGGAATATGGAACAATAAACACACCTTCCAATCGGCTGTGCCTCCTCTCGAATACACATCGATGGAGTTGTCTATCAAATTCGACCATTTCGGCGGACGTTCGCACAATTTGCCTATAAAGATCCCGAAAATTTTTAAACGGGACAATTCAGAAAGTTAATCAGAATATATTCCAAAAATAGTCAAGACAATTCCTAAACTGTCGGGAATCTCGAATCCGTTGCCCAATCCAAGTATACATTTAATTTTGATAAAAAATAATTAAAAATCGGTAAAACCCACCAAATTTTTCCATTGCTTTCGATGGACATTGTGAATTTGACTTCCGTCCTTCCGTTGTTGTTCCTCTTCCGTTCTGATTCTTCTTCATCATCTTCCACTTCTTCCTCTTCCTCCATCCCGACCAAATGCACTCGGACCGGCCCCAATTCGACGAAGTCATAGTGAAAATGTTGGCACTCATTTGGACGCAAAATGCTTTAAAAAAATCGTTTAATTGTTTTAAATCTCCAACTTGCAAATATCCAAAACAAACTTTGGCGCAAAAAAGAGAGGACTCCGTTGCCGGGACATCGACGGGTGGAGCAGACGACGACGCACCGATGCGGGGCTCGCCCTGTCGCCGATCAGCGGCGTTTGAGCACCAATCGGTGTGGTGGCACGGCTGGCGGAAGTGCCAAGCGCTGCGGCCAAATCGCTGCCCAGCAACATCGGGAGGGTCCTGAACAAGGAGATTTGAATTCAGATTTTTTAGATTTTCAAGTACAAAATCTAAACAATTTTCTGGAGGAGAAAATTCTCTAAAAATTGGGTGCAAAAATCGAATAAATATATAATCATCATCTTCAAATGGGGGCAAGATCGAAGTGTTGGAGAGCGATGGCTGAGGGAACGCATCGATTGGCCAGTTGGTGACAACTGTTGTTGTCATCATTTGTCCAAACAGCGCCGTAGGCGACCAACATTAAAGGGAAGGCCAGCAAACCCCACAAGGTGTTGTGAGCGAAGCACCACGATTCGGCGCGCACGATTCGGCGCGCCGAATCGAGGTGTACCGGTTGTGAGTGATTGGCCATTGGAAATTGGACTGTACGTCGTAATTCAGTTGTCGGAAAAAAACATTTTTTTGGAGTAAAAATAAAAGTACTTTGCAAAAATATTAGCTCTTTTGAAATCAGCATTCATCTCATTAATCGTACATACCTAACATTTAAGTCATTTCCGAACCGAAATTCGGCTCTAAACCCATATATTTGTACGGCGACCCAGATCCGAACCCGGATAATCCGGGTTTCGAAAAAAACCGGATTCCGTCCTACCGGATCCGGGTCCGGTCTCTAATTTCCACCACCTTGCGCGACTGCGTCAATTTGTTATCAATCGATGTTATTATTCCTCCAAATTCCTGGCGATGACACTGACAAATGAGAGCATCGTCACAAGCTCTTAAACCGGTAATTTACAATTCAATTTTTCTCAATGCCACCACTTCCGTCTGTGGAAGACTGCGGCGGCGGCATGTACGTCTTGCTCATGTGCTCCACTGGTCTGATGCTTCCAAGGCAAAGGCCCTACCAACTACCATTTTTGGATGTCGGGAGGACCTAACCTCTTCGGCAAGACGGCTTCTCCGAATTGTCCCGGAAAAATWGYCTTTWTTCTTATGTTTGTTGACTCATAACAAAAAAGATCAAATCTCTTTAATTAATTATTATCAACATCTACCAGGAATAGGTAGGTATTAACTCTGATTTCAATTTGATAATTTACATAAATTTAAAATAATAAAATATTTTAATAATTTAAATATTTTTTAAGCAATAAGTCATATGCAATGCATATTAAGTCATATGCAATGCATATTAAGTCATATGCAATGCATCTTTTGTCACTGTGAAATCCAACCAATTTCGATAATTGGGAAATATAACAAACGTTTTTCGCTCCATTCAAATCCTAAACGCGAAATGGAGGCCATTAATGCAATGACGGCGGCGCTGGGTGAGGGGAGGGGCTGCGGAGGAGCACCGATAAAGAGAGGGAAAATGAGAGATAGGGCGAAAAGGGAGAAAAGTAGAGAAAGAAAGTAGCTGATAAAGAGAGTTGGAAATGAGAGACTGGGCGAAAAAGGAACATTAATTTTTTGCGGACTGTTTTTTTGCATTAATTAATTTAAGCAGATAGACAACAACAAAACGAGAAATGCGTTTGTCACTGATCCGTGCCGGCGAAAAGCATTTTGGCAACTTGGGAAAGGTCGTTTTTCTTGTAACCGTTTGGTTTTGTTTTGTTTTGTTTTTTAACATCGTTTTTATGTTAAAAATTGAGGGGCTTCAATCGCAATAATTGAACATTTGCAGGCCTATGGTTGGTACTTCATTCGACTSGCCCCGAGTGAGCAAAATGTTTGGAAGGACTTCTTTTACGACGCATTTGTCAAGGCATGCTTTTAACGAATTTTATCCGGGTTAAGGAACCCCTCCGAAAAGCCGTGAATCAGTTTTCTTGCCCTGAAAATCTCCATAAATTAATTTTGTTTTTGTTGTTCGCATAATTTTTCTGTCTTCGCATTTTCAGCCCGTTAAGAGGCAGCTGCCGCATTGGTGGATGTTCTTCTTTCCCACCGTCACCTATTTTCTGGTGAAAGACTGGGCCTATAAAGAGTACCATCGCATAGGGCGCATAAAAGACATCAGCGACGACGCTTAGTGATAACTTTAAATGAGTGATCGGAATTTATTATAGGGCGGTTGACGGATCATTACAACGGATTGTGTGTTATAAATACTTTAGTTGCTCAATATTTTTTATTTGGCACTTCTCTGGGCTATTAATGCGTCAAAAATACCGTTTTTAACGATCTGTGTAATATATTCATTTGAACTTTGCCTAAAAGCATTAGCATTGTTCGTTGAGATGAGTGATCAGGACTTCAGCGATGACGGTGTGAGTTACTGATGTTTGCTTTGCGGGAGGGATATGACTCATTGTCACGGATGTTTGAGACAAAAAAAATTAAGCACATTTCGTTCACCAAGAAAAAATTCAGGCACATTCAGGCACATTTTGTTGATCATAGATGAGGTTCCATAATAGTTCTGACCCCCCCCCCCCTTAATAGATGGACGAGTACAGCGGTGTCTCTCCTGCGCCCAGCAGCACCACCACTGACCAAATAAGCGATTCAAAGAGGCAAGCTCGCGCCCAACATGTGAGCCAAACTTTTAGGGCTTGGTTTTACTAGTGTTTTTGGGGCGGAGAGTGTTCATCTTCCTTCTTGAAGCCTGGTTAAGCATCGGTAAAACGTGACTAAATTTTATTCTACGACCCCAAAGCCCCCAATTGCAGATTTTAA
>MEIZ01000069.1:235725-246411 GCA_001723225.1 Globodera ellingtonae
GAGAAACTCGTTTAAACTCTACGCACATTTTCTTTGATTGCTTTTTCTCTCATTTTTCACACAATTCCCCATTTTCTCGCCTTTTTGGCGCTTAGTCTCTTTGCTTTCCTTTCCCATTCTGGCCACTTTGATTTCCTGCCAGCCGGCGGGCGCTGCTGGAGGCAAAGATTTTTTTATTAATGCATTTCGCGTCGTCACTCGTCCGTCTGCTGACGAGGAACTCACAAATGAGTCAGCTGATTTGCCTCTGACTCTCTTCCTTATGACTTCTCTGTCTCTTCATATTTTGTATATTTTTTGCTGTCTGCCAATTCTTCTCTCTCTCACACACTATTTTTCACTACCTCCGCCCGCTTTACGCTCCTTTCAATTGGCCAAGCACCCAACGGGTCTGGAGTGCTGCATTTTTCCCCCGAGGCGATATCTTTTGGCTGCTATCTCTCACCCGCCGCCCTTTGTTCTCTCTCTTTTTATTTACACGCCTTCGGCTCGTGTCCCCCCTTATTATAGCGTGTGTTTTTTTATTGTTTGTCAAACAAACATTTTGACTTATTGACTCCTTTCCTTTTGCCTCCTCCCCCCCCTCCCCCAAATGCGCGCTTTTCGTACAAAAATGAGCTTATTTTTGCCGCATTATGTTTTTGCATTATTAGGTATACAATATTTGGGCCGCATCAATAATTTGTGGCTTTGAGAAAATAATGGATTTACATAAAATTGAACAGAATTATTCGCATTGACAACAAAAGCACCGATATTCAATTTTTCGAATTGTAAATATGGGAGACTGATTCTTTTTAATTCATTTTTGGTTGTTAAAAAGGCGTAATGGTAAAAGAAAAAGCCGATGTATAGCTCTCGCTTCAATTGAATTGATCAGATTTTTTTTAAAGTTGACCAAATCTTAATGTAGCTTCAACGGTTGAGAGCTTTCGGATAGATCACTTTTGTCTGATTGGTTGATATTGAAGAAAGCATTTGCCCCGGTTGTGGTCTTTACGTCCTCGCAATTCCCAAACAAACACTTCTTTAAATAGAGTATTCGCAAATTCTTATCAAAAATTTCCCCTTTTCGTCTAAAATTACGGGAAAATGCGATAAATGGGTAGTCCAAATARACTCGCATTTTGAACATTTTTGGCCCAATTTGTTTGCAGAGTTTCGCTCCGGGTACGTGCCCTCCTCGCTGAATGTTATCAATGTGCTGAAACGGGTGTAAATGCTACCGCTGCTGCAATTACTCCAAATAAATGGATTAATTAATCATCGCTGCTGCTAATTGCTTCTTATTACTTTTGACCACCAAAATTGTACAATATTGTAAAATGATGGCCAACAATAGCAACAGTAATGTTTCGGCGTACGATTTGTCCGGCCATACGGTTTCATCAACTGACAACGAAGAGGCTACCACTACTATATGCCCAGAGGGCTCAGTGAATGAGGACGACAGTGTACTGTACCAAATGGAACGCAAATATTTCTGCTGCCCGTACAATGATCAAAAGGAAAAGTTCGAGAAGTTGGACGACATGCCGTACATTATCGACATTGTGGGTTAAGCAAAAAAATCTTTGGCAAAAAAAAATCAATTTTCTGGGAAATCCATTCAGTTTGGTAGCAGTCCGTTCCAATTCGGCAACTCCCCTCTGGTGGCCGCACACGAGCGCGTGTTGGAGTTGCTGGTGCTGGACAACTTGGCCATCCGTCGGGTTGGGCCATTCGAACGCTTTGTCGGATTGGCAAAAAATGTGACGGAGCTGCTACTGAGCGGCAATCTGCTGGGCTGGGCCGAGGTCAGCAAGCTGTTCAGGGCGTTGCCGCAGCTGCGAGTGCTCAATTTGAGCCACAACACCGCGCTGAATACGTCACCCAACGACGTGGAAATGGCCGAGGCACAAAAACTTGGTCAGTGCCATTTGTTCCGGATATCGGATTTTCGGATATCTGAAAAGCCTTTCTTTTTTGGATTTCGGGTATCTGAAAAATTTCTATGAATCGTCAACCCGACAAAACTATACAAATGACTTTCGTCCGTCAGATGTGCTCATTCTGAATGGTCTTTCGCTGTCCTTCGCCGTCCTCCGCCACGTCCTGCCCCACGCGCCGGCGCTTAACGAATTGCATTTGGCCAAAAATAATTTTGTCGACATTTCCACCTCGCCCCCGTCGCCCCAACCAATTTCGCTTTCACTGCGTGAATTGCATTTGAATGAGTGCGCACTTTCGAATTGGTGTCAAGTGCTCACCGTTTTATGCCATTTTCCTCAACTTAAAAGGTGTTCTGATTTTTGGATTATTTTATTTAGCTAAATTTTTAGCCTTTTTTTGGCCGGAAATGCCATCAAAACGGTGGACAAAACATGCGCTTGCGGCAATGAAACTGATCGCCTTTGTGGCGAGGTCAAATCTTTTTCACTTTTTGCCAGTGTTCGTTGATTTTCAAGAAAAACTCGAGAAAACGAAGGGTAACCTGAAAATTATAACTTAAACTTTAGCTGAATGCACTGTCTCTGAGCAACACAATGCTTTCCAGTTGGGAGGCCATTGAGAATTTGGAGTCCATTCGACGGCTGGAGGAACTTCGGGTGGCCAACATTCCGCTGATGGACGCTTATTCTGAGGAGGAGAGACGGCATCTGGTGAAAGAGCTGAAAATGTTGCCAAATTGTTGTAATTTGGCAGGTCATTGGACGACTCGGTGCGCTTAAATTGCTCAATGGCTCGAGAATTGGTGGGTAAAATTTGAGGCGTTTTTTTGAAACCTGAACATTTTCAGATGAGCGTCAAAGAGAAGAAGCTGAGCGGTGAACAAAAATATTCGATAATTTTCAAACAAAAATAATTAAATACCATTAAAAAATATATTTTTTTAAAGTTTTTTCATCCGCTATTATACCGAAGTGGAGAAACGACCAATGGTTTATGAGCGACTTGTTGCAGAACATGGCATTCTGGAACAGTTGGTCAAGGTGGACCTGACTCCAAAAAGATACGCGAAGGTGAGTTGAACCGTAAAGATCAGCAGTAACTTCATTGAATCAAGTAGGGTTGCGGTTTTTTCTGGGACTTTCTCGGTTTAGCGAAACKGGAATTTTCGGTTCAGTCTGAAACTGAAACCCTAATGAGCAACATATGACCATGTTTTAGGTGCTCATCCGTTGTGATGAGACGGAATGGGTTCGGACCTGGGTTCGTCTACGACTTTCCGGCACTGTTCACGCACTGATGCAGTTTGCAGAGCGTTTGACAAACATTTCGATCAAGTTCGGTTTTTGCATATTTATACATATGGGACCAGGAGATTGGACAATATCTTTTCAAGCTTTCCGGTGCTAGGAGTTCAGGCCCAACAAAACACCAAAATAGGCCACAAAACTATTCGCTGATTACTTAACAGAATGATGCGCATATTCTACATGGAAAGGAGCGGGTTCAGTCCCACAGAGTTGCGAGTYCCCAGCAAACAGCTCCGTCTTRTGCACATTGAGGACGGCGACGAGTTCGTTGTGCAGTCCAAAATGGTTGTATGTGCACAGCCTCGACAATGAATTGAATGCCTTTTGGAACAACAAAGAAGGAAATATTAGCTTCGGAACGAGCTGATTCAGAGTCATTATTCGACACAATCAATAATAAATTTCTTCTGAATTCAGAAAAATTACTCAAAAAACACCTAACCTCCCCAGCTTTGTCGATGAGAATTTGTCGGCTGATCTTTCAATTAGCTTTATATTGTTTTATGTTTGTCGGCTGAACGGCACAATTTATGAAAAAAACATTAAATTTTAAAATCGCTTTTACGATTTAAATGAGTGAAATTGTTTGTGAATATTTAGACTTGAGACTATCCGACAATTAGATTAAAATTAATCAAAGAAATAGACCATATTGGTCGTTTACTATAAGTATATTTGCTAGAATTTTCCTTTTGTATATTTATATTTGTATTATTTTCACATTATACATTTATTATTGTATCTTTCCATGGAAATTTTATGTGCATTCAAATTTTTTTTWAAATTTGGTATTTCTACACAATACGTCAATAATTCAAAAATAGATAAATTGTATATCATTCGACTCCTCTCATCGAGCTGAGCCGGAGCACCACGATTGGGCGCGGCACGATTGGGCGCGCACGATTGGGCGCCGGCACGTTCGGTGCTGGCACGATTCGGTGCCCGAAGCAAACCAAACAAAATTGTTATCATTCAAAAGCTCTCAGTATTCTGAACCTTTGACCAAGCTAAAGCTAACCGATTCGTCTTTTCAAAAAAAGGTTATAGGTTTAAAACCTGTYAAAATTGCCATTTTTGTCGTGGTGACGTCATAACTTTCTTTGTTTAAGCCGAATCGCAGCTTTTGCCTTTGTAAGCTTCTACTTATTACATGCTTTCGAATGATACCAAGTATGTTTGATTTAGTTGACAGTGAACTAAGTTATAACGAAAAACTTGTCGGCGCCGAATCGTGCCGCGCCGAATCGTGCGCGCCGAAACGTGCGCGCCGAATCGTGCGCGCCGAATCGAGGTGTACCGGTTGTGAGTGATTGGCCATTGGAAATTGGACTGTACGTCGTAATTCAGTTGTCGGAAAAAAACATTTTTTTGGAGTAAAAATAAAAGTACTTTGCAAAAATATTAGCTCTRTTGAAATCAGCATTCATCTCATTAATCGTACATACCTAACATTTAAGTCATTTCCGAACCGAAATTCGGCTCTAAACCCATATATTTGTACGGCGACCCAGATCCGAACCCGGATAATCCGGGTTTCGAAAAAAACCGGATTCCGTCCTACCGGATCCGGGTCCGGTCTCTAATTTCCACCACCTTGCGCGACTGCGTCAATTTGTTATCAATCGATGTTATTATTCCTCCAAATTCCTGGCGATGACACTGACAAATGAGAGCATCGTCACAAGCTCTTAAACCGGTAATTTACAATTCAATTTTTCTCAATGCCACCACTTCCGTCTGTGGAAGACTGCGGCGGCGGCATGTACGTCTTGCTCATGTGCTCCACTGGTCTGATGCTTCCAAGGCAAAGGCCCTACCAACTACCATTTTTGGATGTCGGGAGGACCTAACCTCTTCGGCAAGACGGCTTCTCCGAATTGTCCCGGAAAAATAGACTTTATTCTTATGTTTGTTGACTCATAACAAAAAAGATCAAATCTCTTTAATTAATTATTATCAACATCTACCAGGAATAGGTAGGTATTAACTCTGATTTCAATTTGATAATTTACATAAATTTAAAATAATAAAATATTTTAATAATTTAAATATTTTTTAAGCAATAAGTCATATGCAATGCATATTAAGTCATATGCAATGCATATTAAGTCATATGCAATGCATCTTTTGTCACTGTGAAATCCAACCAATTTCGATAATTGGGAAATATAACAAACGTTTTTCGCTCCATTCAAATCCTAAACGCGAAATGGAGGCCATTAATGCAATGACGGCGGCGCTGGGTGAGGGGAGGGGCTGCGGAGGAGCACCGATAAAGAGAGGGAAAATGAGAGATAGGGCGAAAAGGGAGAAAAGTAGAGAAAGAAAGTAGCTGATAAAGAGAGTTGGAAATGAGAGACTGGGCGAAAAAGGAACATTAATTTTTTGCGGACTGTTTTTTTGCATTAATTAATTTAAGCAGATAGACAACAACAAAACGAGAAATGCGTTTGTCACTGATCCGTGCCGGCGAAAAGCATTTTGGCAACTTGGGAAAGGTCGTTTTTCTTGTAACCGTTTGGTTTTGTTTTGTTTTGTTTTTTAACATCGTTTTTATGTTAAAAATTGAGGGGCTTCAATCGCAATAATTGAACATTTGCAGGCCTATGGTTGGTACTTCATTCGACTGGCCCCGAGTGAGCAAAATGTTTGGAAGGACTTCTTTTACGACGCATTTGTCAAGGCATGCTTTTAACGAATTTTATCCGGGTTAAGGAACCCCTCCGAAAAGCCGTGAATCAGTTTTCTTGCCCTGAAAATCTCCATAAATTAATTTTGTTTTTGTTGTTCGCATAATTTTTCTGTCTTCGCATTTTCAGTTGGCCAAAAACCATAGGGGGGACCCTTTTGGTCAACATTTTTGGAAAAAATGATTGTTCTAAAAATTATCTGCAAAATATGTTATTTGATGCGCTGATAATTTTCCCTTATAACTTACAAACAACTTGTACTCAAAAAATTATTTTTTAAAATTATATTTCACTGCCCAAAGGATCACTGCCCAATCGATCCACTGCCCAAAGGATAGGGAACCCATAAAGTTTTGCATTTAGAGATTTTGGCGATCAATTGACGTCCTTTGTTTGTTTGACCAGAGCCAGAAACTTATTTAATTCAATTCTTAATGTTTTTAAAAATTTTTAATGCACAGCAGGGTTGGGCGGAATTCCGACTTTTCGATTTCCGACATTTTGGGGTCGGAATTCCGATTTCCGAAATTTTTTGTGACCCCGGAATTCCGATTTNCATCAACAGCAAAAAAGTATTTGTATAATTCAGACAGTTTTGTGAGAGTTTGATCAAATGCGCTCGTGCACGCGGAGTTCAAATGGAAATGCCTCCGAGGGTTGTTGATCTTGAGGACACTTCGCTGTGGGTGAACGAGCCATTGTGTGTGATCAATTGGAGAATTTTAATTAAGTGAATCGATCCGCGAACAATTTTCTTTTTACTCCAAACACCGCTGTCAATTTATTCTTTTCTTTGCACACGGAAAAGATTCTGGMCATGCGGGCGATGTACACCACATGTTCAAATTGCAGGAAGTCGAACACGGCAAGTGCCATCCGCTTACTATTTAATTGCCTTTTGGGTGTCTCCAAAAGTGTGCAAGCCAATCTATATTTTTATTTTAAGGTGTTTTGACTCAACATGTTTCGCCCAAAATTATGGACAAAGCTAACGGTCGTCAGGGGGCCATCATGGTCCTTGACAACATTATGTTGAAAATGAATTTGAAGATGGGAGGCGCTCGCCATGACATTGTGTAAGTTGTCGGTCTTTAGATTTTGGGTTTACACGTCTCTTACAACTCTTTTTTCCTCCATACAGTTCTGAGCTGGTTTGGATATGTCGCACGCGCCTCCGCAGAGTCTGTTCGAGCGAAACACGGGGAAGGCACCGGCCATTCCGACAATTGTTGGGGTAAGTGGAATGTTTTGTTTATTTATAATTTATTGAAAATTTGTGCCTCTTGCTTTAACATCTTTTCCAGATGGCTTACACCATCTCCACTAAACACATGCTCAAATTGAACGGCACATATTGGTTGCAGCAGCCACGTGAGGCCACTATGATGGCAACTCCTATGGTGAACGCGGTGAAGCAGGCTCTCATGACCTTCGATGGACTGAACGGATGCTTCCCGGAACACATTTTCGTATTCAGGGGCGGAGCTTCGGATGGGGAATACAAAAAGGTGTGGTGAAAATTCTTAACATTGCAAAATAAGCAACAAATTTGGAGGTCGCCTATTATGAGGGCGGAGCTTTTGAGACCGCATTCACCGAACTGATCAACGAACGAAAAATGGCCAAACGGCCCATTCTGACGATGATTGTTTGCCAACGYAATTCCAACTATCGAATCATTCCGAAGGGRGTTCAGCCAGGCGGTCGGGCACCAGAACAYAACTGCCAACCGGGCACTGTGCTGGACAAACGAGTCGGTTACACTGATTTCTTTTTCCTTATGTGGATGGCAGTGCATTGCTGTTTCTCTCTTCAGGTGATGCATTCATCACTGACGGAGTTTCTGTTGGTCYGCCACAGAACYATCCAAYTYAMTAAAATGTCGAAGAATATCCGACAATTTTCAAGTTTTTCATAATCTTGAATGCCAAATTTTTTTTCATTGCAGGGAACCGCCCAGCCATTGCGTTGTACTGTCGTGGTGGACACGGCCGAACCGCGYACTAAACTCGGCGAATTGGAGCAGATCACGTACGCGCTGTTCTATCAGCACGGTATTTGCTGTAGTCCAACGGCCGTGCCAGGTGTGCTCTACTCGGCTGGGGATTTGGCCACTCGAGGCCGAAACAATTGGCGTACTAGCTCGTGAGTCCCGGCATAAGGTCAGGAATTATCCAAAAGAATATGCCCATTTAGCGGTGACGGTGACACCATCAAACAATTCGATTTGCCTCCACCGGGCGAAGCAGATGAACTCCGTGCCGAGAAGCAAACACAATTAGATGGTTCGGTGATGGGCTGTGTGTTGGTGTTCAAAAATATAAATCAAAAATTGTTTAGYGCAACGTGCGCAATATTTCGCGCAAGTCACGGAGAGACTTCGTCCCAGCATTCCCACAAAATTCTGGGCTTGAGGAAATGGAAAAAAACAAGTGGAAAGGAAGCAACCCGTGAATTTGGAAAGCAACTTTCTTTTTTTATCCATTATCATCTTACATTTTTTCAGAATTGCTATTTGTCAAAGATTCAAATGTTTTACACATTCACCCAAGATCGTTTTTATTGTATGGAAATTTGTTCCTTTTTCTCTTGSCAATTTGTCATTAGCAATTTAAATGCGCTGCAATTTTCAACTAATAAAACTAATGTTGATGCCATTTAAATTAGAAGTTACGTAATATACATAATATATCTAGCAGGAGTTAAAATACAAAACTATACATTCCCTCTCTCTGTGCGACTGGTCCGTTTTTTCTTGAAATTTTGGAAATGACCGGAGAATCTGTGGGTCTCAACTTCTCCTGTCTGTAAGTGAATTGGAGTTTCGAAGTTTGTGAAATAAAATATATTTTTAAAGAAATTTGCCATTAGAATGTGCCGATGGTTGTCGATTGGTGATTACCGCACGGTCAGACACTTTGAATTAGAAAAAAAATTAAAATCTTTTTTTCCATAGAAAAATTTTTTTGCGCTTTGGCTGATCTTTCCCTGAATTTTTTGTTTCTTATTCGAGTTTGGAAAAAAACAAATATTTAAAATGCTTTCTGTAGATTCTGCTCTACCGCAGTGAGGTGGCGCACAAAAACAGCAATCCTTGCTGGCGCGATTTTGTGCTTCCGTCCAAATTTTTTCCGAGTTCATCGGAATGGACGCTGCGCATTTCGGCCCACAATTTCAACTACAATCGGACAGCTGATGAGCTGATAGGCAGCGCCACCACAAACTTCTTCCAACTGCTTAATTCGAACACCAAATATTTGGTTGGTCAACCAACCGGTGACACGAATTTTTTTTTTGTGGCATTTTTATGGGAATTTCAAAAAAAGGGATTATTTTTCACTTTCAAATAAACAATTTCCTTTTATGCTCATTTTTATTCACAACAATTTTCCGTCTCCTGAACATTTGGCTTTTAGCTGAGGCCTGGCCAAAAGGGCAAAGAGCCTGATGCTTGCATTGAGCTTGTCCGGGTGTGCAGTGCGGCAGTGCCAACATTTGTAAGCCGACTAAAATTGGGGTAACATTTTTGGAAATTTTCATTTAAAATTTAACTGGTGCCAGCCAATTCAGTCAGCAATTCCATTGCACAGTCGCTGTCGACTTTACCTCGAACAACGGCGGCCCAAATGACCCAAATTCGCTCCATTTTTGTATGGAAAAGTGTCTTTTTTTAAATTAAATTTCTAAAAAAACTTCATTAAAGTGCATCCTCACTCTTTGAATGTATACATYAACGCATTGAATCCTGTTGCTCCGCCGCTGTCACGACTCGAGAAGTTCGAACAGTACAATGAAAAAATTGGAATAAATATGTGTGTGCCTTTTTTGTAGGTTGGGACGCCTTTCATTGCTCGGATTTGGTGCCAAAGTGCCGCCCACTTTTGCATTTTCCAACCTTTTTGCATTGGTGCGTAGGGCAAATCTTTGCGTTTTTTTTTTGTTGTTTGAATTTGTTTTGCATTTAAAGAACGGAAATTTGGACACTCCTTACGTCCGTGGAACAGACGATGCCATAAATTGTTACAGGTACAAGTTTTGTGTGATAGAATTAATGATAGTGTATTTACTAAATAAATAATGTTTAGGAAAATGACAATGTCCGTGCTCCCATACGCACCCACTCAGTACGCAGAAGTGATTCATCATGTTGTCAAGTAAAGTGAAACTTATTAAGAATTGCTGTCATGTGTTTAATATTACGTCCATTCACCAACAAAAAAGGAAGAAACAGAAACTATTAACCGAACAAAATCRGCTTACAAATTAGGCTGGCAAAGGCTTCCGCCAAGGCACAGACCGGCCATTTCTTTCTGTTGTTCATTCTGACGAACGGTGTGGTCAAAGACTACCGGGACACGGTGGACACAATTGTGGAGGTGCGTTAAATTGTGTGCGCCGACGTTGCCCGTTATGGTGCACTTTGCCAGGGCGCGCCGTCCCTGGCAATAGTAAAATGCCGAGTACGGCAGCAGCGGTGCAAGAACTGCCAGCTGATTGGGTAAGAGAGTGTATTGTAATAGTTCAAACAATAATCAGTGGATGCTTCGAAGTTCGACCCCCCCCCTCCCGCGCAAAAAAACATTCAAATTTTTTCAGCAATAGGCACAAATTTTTGCTGTGCCGGTGCGCATGCCAACGCGCGCCTCCGCTTACCCGCGAGGGATGGTGTGTGTTGCTGAGAGCGACGAACGCAATGGAGACGGGCAGAGAGGAAGCCTGCTTTTGTTGACAAATTTAAATCAGCGTGCCGCCGC
>MEIZ01000069.1:246492-261678 GCA_001723225.1 Globodera ellingtonae
GAACAACAGTTAACCTCGGGGTTAATAATAGAGAAAATACAGTAGACTGTAGCATTGGTTTGGGTATGAAGCAAAGCACGGGAGAAGGGTAGGTTTCGTCCCCACTCAGTTCATCTCCGTCCGTTTCGTCTCCAACCATTTTTAAATATAAAATTGGCGCCAGGTATATCCGGAACGCCAAATTATCGTTAACAATATAATATAACTGCGTATACGTTGGCTAGAAGGCCACGCATTTTCATAAATAGAATGTGATGTAGTTTTGGTATCTTATCAGCGGTTCCCTAAACCTTTAAGTGCATTTACACACGACTCTCGACAGCAAACAAAGCCACTTTAAGCTAGGCCTAAGCTTAGGCTCGCTTAGGTTTAGGTTAAGCGCGCGAAGCGCGTGGCGAGCGAAGCAAGCCGTATTAAGCTATCATAATTGCAGACAATTTGAAACCAAAATTCCTAACTTTTCAGGATAGGCTTAATCTCGTAGGACTTTGCTTAGCTTAAGTTTTATACGCTATTATTACTTTCTCAATATTTTTAGCAATAAGTTGACGTTCCATGGCGTCAAATTTTTTATATGTTGGGTATGAAGCCTGTCTCTTATACACATCTAGATGTGTATAAGAGACAGGGGTTAATAATAGAGAAAATACAGTAGACTGTAGCATTTGCAAACATTCGAAAGCTCGTGATAAAAGAAGCCAATTTATATGCATAAGGAAAAGATTTTGAAAGTCAACTAACTTATTGCCAAAACATGAAAAATCCTGATTTTACACACTTTTTCTCAGGCATGCTCACGGTTACCAATTTCCTTAACCGTAACCGCCCGTCCTCAAACACTAATAACCGTTAACCGCCCGTAACCGCGGTGCTCTAAAATTCCATAACCGTTAACCGCCCGTAACCGCCCGTCCTAAAAATCTCATAACCGTTAACCGCCCGCGGTTATCCGCGGTTAACCGCATTATTAAAAATCAATAAAGTTTTCCAGATTTCGAAAAATCGATTTTTCAAAACTAATTTTTTCCGATCGTGATGTGGCAGGTAATTGAGTTCTAAAATGAAACTAATTATTTATGTAAAGACTTAGAATTTTACTTTTTATAGCTAAAATTTTTGCAAAAAATTGTAAGAATGGGATATTAAAATATAAAAATGAAATGATTACAGCGGAAGGGGCTTGAACCTAAACCAAATAAGATCAGTCTAAGAGTTTCACCACTGAGCCACTGGACGGATTTTTGCATTTGGTGAAATGTGAATAAAAGTCAAAGAAATTATAAAGGCAAATCGTCTTAATCTCCAGTAATCAAAAAAACAACGGATGCGACGGTTAACCGCGGTTTTAGTGGTCATAACCGTTAACCGACCGTAACCGCCCGTCCTCAAAATCTCATAACCGTTAACCGACCGTAACCGCGGTGCTTTAAATTTCCATAACCGTTAACTGCGGTTAGCCGCGGATATCCGCGGTTAACCGCGGTTACGGGTAACCGTGAGCATGCCTGCTTTTTCTTTTAACTATAGTATCGCATCGAATTGACTTTTGCATGTTGAATTATATGTTCGAATCACATATAAATATTGTCAACATTGGTTCGCTTGAAAAGAGTAATGACGTGTTAAAAGTTTCCCAGATCATGCATCAAAAGTCGCGGGTTCGATTCCCCCACAGTGTGCTATTTTGTTATAGTTATTTTTGTTAAATATGTAAAAAAATTTAAAAAAAGCATTGACACAGTTTGTCCTCCTTACTCATTAACCGACGACAATTTAGGGCTGGCACTCACCAACCAGGCCGGGTGAATGGCCTTTGTACGACCTTCGTCGGGCAAATTGAGACCGGTAACGAAAACTGTGTTTATCGACTGAATGAATTGAACATAGGCCATTTGCTGCCGATGATAGTCAAGCGAAGATTGCGCGGCACCACCAAATTGAAATTGATCGGCCGTTTCATGCGGCAAAGCCGAGCGGTGAGTCTATTCAAGATATATAGACTTAGAAAACATCGACAAATTTAACTGCAAAGCGGGCCACTACCGTCTCGCCTGTACCGTCTCGACACTATTTTGGGCGAGAGAATCTGAAGGTAGGAAGGTGAAGAATTTGGCCTGCTTGAAGAAAATTTGTRGATGTTTTGCCTATTAGAAGAAAAATTGTCGATGTTTTGCCTATTTGAAGAAAATTGTTMATGTTTAAGGGCTGGCACTCACCAACCAGGCCGGGTGTTTGGTCTTTGTACGACCTTCGCCCAGCAAATTGAGACCGGTAACGAAAACTGTGTTTTCACGACTGCATTGTATTTACATAGGCTATTTGATGCCGATGATGGCGTCGAGRAATTTGCGCGGTCCGAAGTTGAAGTTGGTCGGCCGTTTCATGAGGGGGAGCAGAGTCAGTTGATTTTTTAATTAACCCCCCTCTCTAATCGTACTCCACCCAACCCACGAGAGGGGCTTGAACAACAGCTGTGAAAGCTTGGTTTGGGTTTGAAGCAGGGGTAGGGGACGGTTGAGTCTGGGCCACTTTTAACACTATCGTAACTCTTTTCACAGTGAACCAAACTGATAAAAAATTATATGCATAAGGAAAAGATTTATTGAAAGTCAACAAAGTTATTGCCAAAACATGAAAAATCCTGATTTTACACACTTTTTCTGTTATAACTTTTAGTATCGCATCGAATTGACTTTTGCATGTTGAATTATATGTCGAATCACCTAGAGCTTTTAAATGATATAAATATTGTCAAGATTAGTTCGCTGTGAAAAGAGTAATGACGTGTTAAAAGTTTCCCAGACTCAACTGGCAAGACTCAACCGCCAGAGTACTGCATCAAAGGTCGTGGGTTCAATTCCCCCACAGTGTGCAATTTTCCTGAAGCCACCTTCGTCGTATGGGCCTCTGTGCATGTTTTTGTGGTGTTTTAGAACGCGATCAAAAGGGCATACAGAAATGCCTTTCGCTACGCCCGCCGCTATGGACCAGGGGACTTTGCGCAGATGCGCTTTGTGGTGTGCGCGCCACCACACGAATCGCTGATGGATGCCCAGTCGGTGACAGCGGCGGCCATCATTGGCATAATGTCAATCGCCACCGGCCGGCGCGTGCTTTTACGATTAATGAACTGWCCAAGCTTATAATATGCACACATTCTTAATTTTAATAAAAAAAGGAAGTGTTGTTGTCGAAAGGTCATGGTACCCCAAAATGTGGCAAAATAGGGACTGAAAAATTTGCTAAACTGAGTACATAAATCCAGCTTGCGTTAAAACCTTTAAAAATTGTTTATTAATTTTTTTCTTACAATTGTAAATATAATATTTTTACATTTTTTGAACAATTTTATAATACTAATACACAGCGGCTCAAAAAGCGAGATGTGTGCCAATAAATAGAGAGTGCGAGAGAATTAAACAAATTTCCTTTCTTTCTCTAACTTTCTCTCGTTTGGCGTTCTCTCTCACCTTTTTTAATAAAAATTTTGACCATCCCACACTTCGAAAACAAGAATTTTTGATTAAAAACACCGATTTGCCTAATTTTTTGCACAGAGCTCACTAATATACTTGCCTATAATAGTGAGCAAAAGAATTCTGATCTGAGCAGAATTGTTGAAGATTGAGGGGGAAGAAGACTGAAAATTTAAAATTTAGGATATTATGGCTTAAAGAAAATTATTGTGCAAGAATAATTGTTCGAAATTTAGTACCATTCGAAAGCTCTTGATTTGTAGAAGCTATTTGTAAGCAAGAGCTAAGCGATTGGATAGCTCTCAAGAAGGTTATGCCCGGAAATGCTAAACCGACGAAATAGTTGCAAAAGTGAGAGGGACGGTAGACACACTAGAGTAACGAGAGAGAACGTGTAACACTGGAGGTGCATCCCTGCAGTAGTATGCAACCCATAGAACTATTGCATTAGCTTTTTGAGGAAATGATGAATCAATTCAGCGAAAATTATCAATTACATTGAGGGGATTCGAACCYTCAACCTTTTTTTGTTGAAAAGCTCACATACCACTAGGACAAAATTTAAATCTTTTCTGAACTAGAGGCCCAAAATTGAGCCGCTGTGAATAACAAAATAAAATTTTTTTCGGAAAATAATCATTCTTTGGGGTGGATTTTTGGTCCAAGAATAAGAGGAAGGTGAAGAATTTGGCCTAAATATCCCTGTGCCTTTTTTAGGATGAATGTTAGTGGTGGTGGCGACAACAACAATAATCCCTCACCCAACAATAATCCCCCACCGCTTCCTCCAAGGCCAATTCAGCCGCCATCCAACTTTGCACCTCACAGTCAGCAACTGTTTGTTAGCCAGCAGCCGCCTCCTTTTATTCCGTACAATAATGCCAACGGCGTGTACAATTACAATTGGTGATGATGGAACTGCTATTTCTTTGAGCGCTTTTAATTTTCAATTAACAATGGGGGATGASGAAGCGTGATTAGCATTCAAAATACGGCTAAYTTTTCCTTGAAATTTTGTTTTGTTTTTATTGGGGGCGGAGGAGCCCCTCCGCAAGCATTAAACTTTAATTTTTAAACTTATTTAGCTATCAACAAGGCCCTTCATTTACGAATCCCTGGTCTGTTGCGCAGCCAAAACACAACTTTTTGATGGTGGCCGAAGGTTGGAGCGTTTATCTTAACAWTTTTTTAATAATTTATGTCAAATTTTTAGAATCATCCAAAAATGCCTTTCAAGCAATCGAATCTGTGGTGAATGCGCTTGTTTCTGTGGCAAACATGCTCAACACCACCCACAACGCCGTGTTCAACTCTTTTCGTGCCGTTGCAGGCGTAGCGCAACAGTTCAGGACGTTCAGAATTTATGTAAGGATTTCTAAAATAGCGGAAGTGAGGGATGGGTAGGTTGTTGGTTTACGAGTTTTTTTTTTCTTCGATATTTGGGGAACAAAAATTTGTCTTTTTTCATGGGGGGTCCAGATTTTGGGGTTTTTACATTTTAATCTCTTTATTTTTGGTCCATTTGGAAAGTTTTCTTTTTCCTTAGATGTTCACTGCCATTCTCGTGCCCGTTTTGCGTTGGTGCCGCTTTTTGTGGCGCCATTTTTTGTCCCTTTTGCGCGTTAGGCCCCGAAATTATGCAAAATCGGAGGCGATTTGGACGACGATTCAACAACAGGAAGGTGTCAATGGAGGTGAGGTTGGAGGTTTTTTAAAAGAATTTAGTCTATTTAAGCTGTATTTCTTTTTTTTTTTTCGGATTTGGTTTGGGGCTCCCCAGGGCTATCCGTAGGGGAGGGGGGGGGGCTTAAAAAACAAAATTTGAGAAAAAAAATTTTGAGTCACCGGCCACTCTCCGAACGTTGCGTCGTCGCTGCTTTTTTGGTTGATTGCGCTCGGCGGGCCGTTGTTCATTTTTAAATGCGTCGTTCGACTCGCGGAGAGAGCGGCCGCCGACGCGTGCAAATGGACCACGGGGCAGGCCGAGCATTACACAGCACAGGCAAATTTTGCAACCATTCCATTGAATTATTTTTGTATCAAAATTTGTATTTTTCTTGGTGTCCTCAACAGGGCCGTAGCCAGAAAAAATTTTCGGGGGGGGGCAAGCCAAAAAAGTCGATTCTTAGGGGTGCATTTTTCGAGTTTTATTGCATTTTTCTTAAGCAATTTTTCCCAAAAAAAATTTCGATTTTCGTTAAATTTTTTAATATTTAACATTTTTTTAAAAATGGTAAAAATCGAATCGTTTTTGAATTTTTAAAAAAATACAAGTTTTTTTGAAAACTTCTGGGGGGGGAGGGGTCGGCGGTGCCGATAGGCGCCGCCGAGAAAATTTTGAAAATTTTAACGATATTTGTTAAGGGATTTGCAACCTAAAATTTAAAAATACGGTAATTTTTTGAACCATTTAAGGGGGGCCGGCGGGGCCGGCCGACAGGCGTCGCCGGGAAAAATTTTTGAGCTTTTGATGGAATTTGTTAAGAAAATTGGCCCAAAATTATTCATTTTTTTGCAAAACAATAGGGTCCCCCCTATGGTCAAAAAAAATTTTTGGGGGGGGGGCATGGCCCCTCCCCCCTGGCTACGAGCCTGGTCCCCAAGTTTATTTTATTTAAAACCATTTTTTTGTATTTTCCGTTTTCAAAATTTGTCACAGACAATTAGTTTCCGTTTCCCCCAATTTAGGCATTGTTTGACTTTAACGCCGCCAATGGCAATGAATTGTCCTTTTTGGCGTTCGATATGCTTCGCATTGCCCCCAAAGCGGTGCAGCCGGATGTCAAGGATTGGCTTTTGGCGAGGTGTTTTATTTAAAATTCATTAAATTTTTTTCGCACTCAAAAAGTATTAATTTACTTATAGTAATATTTGTTGTTTAAATTTTTAGTTATATTTTCCATTTTAGCACTTTTGACGGCACCAAAGTTGGACTTGTGCCGATCAATTACATAAAAATGATTGGAAAGTGTGCGGGAGACTAAACGAATTGAGTGTCTTCGATAGAATTTTTTCCGCCATTTTTGTTGTCCAATCTTTCAATTATTTTAACTAATTTTTCTACGTCAATTTGTCACAGAAAAAAGCTATCAAATTCATTCCACCAAAAATGTTTTGTATTTTCTTAATCTAATAAATTATACAATAATTGCCACCGGCTAATTTGATGGACCGCCGGTTTATGCAAAATTTGCTGGTCTTTTGTAAAAGAGAATTTATTGTTCATAAATGGGCTATACTTCTTCAATCTGAAAATAAATTTGGTTTTGTTTAACTGTTAAAGATGGGCGAAATTTCGGCGGCGGCCGGTCGGCATACCTTTGCGCCATTTCGCCTCATCCGGCAGCATTTTGGTGTGTTTTGTATTAAATATATTTATAGCCAGCCCCAAAACAAAAATAACAAAAAACTTTATGAATTTTTTGATTCCGAAATTGCCCAAAGTGGTGATGGACGAATTGTTGAAGGCATTAAATGGACAACGCTTGAAAACCGCCCAAATTTGTCTATCCAAATTCAGACGAATTAGCTGTGATTCTGACGAATTCTCCCCCATCGGTCGTCGCTCGGGGGGATGTGCCGTTTCCACCCGATTGGATACGAATTTGGAACAGCGCAAAAATTCGCTTGTGCACGGACGGTGCGGCCAATCGGCTGGTGGGGCTGTGCAGGTGGTGGTCGGACAAGCACAACTCTTTCCTCCTTTTGTATTGTTTCCTTCGAAACAATTGATCAGAATGAGTCGGGCGGCCTGATCCAGGGATCGTTTTGGACGCAAAAAGTTTTTAGTCTCTGCCCCCACCTTTCCCCTTCTCACTCAATCATTTATGCCCCACAATTATTAATTAGTGATGGCCATCTCAAAGTGCCCGAACTCGTCGTCGGCGATTTCGACTCGATCACCGCAGAAACGCAGCAATATTTCAGTCAATTTGCAGCATGCGAACTTCGCCAAGTGGCGGATCAGGACAGCACGGATTTGTCAAAGGCACTTAGCGCGTTGATGGAAAGGGTGCGGCTCGACCTTTTTAAATAATGGGGGGGGGGGTCAAAAATGTTTCCCATATTTCCTCTTTTTTTTTCATTTACCCAAAATTGAAGGGCTTAAATGACTTGCTCAATTTTTAATAAGACGTGCAAATTGTCTGGCATCCTTTTGTTGGGCGGCTTCCATGGCCGCATCGACCATGTTCTCGGTGCACTGCACGTTTTGCTGCTGCACATTCAACAAGTGCCACAGGTAACCCTCCAGGGGATGTGCATTGATCTTTATTAGGTATGTGTCAACGCCAATACATCAAAAATATCGTTGTGATCATCGGAAATTAAAGTAATTTTGAGAGTACAGGTGCCGTTGTTTGCGATGGACGATGAAAATGTGCTCACTGTGTTGCCAGAGGTAGTGTCCGAATAGGCAATTTAATTGTTAGAGTCAATTTGTTGGCATCGCTCAAAAATGTTCATTTATTTAATGGCGAAACGCACGTGGAATTGGATGCTGAACACATCACCGGAACTTGCGGTATGTTCCCGCTCGAGCAAAAGCCGCTGCGTCTCATCACAGAGGGATTTCAATGGAATTTGAGTGAGTTTTCAGTTCTTAGCTTCGATTCCGTTGATTTGCATTTTTCCCAATCAAAACATTAAAACAAAATGGAGAAATAATTTTAGACTACGAAATTGGATACGGTCGGACGGTTTCTTCCTCCAATTGCATACTGTGCCCTGAAAAGGTGCGCATTCAGAGCATTGGTGGAGCCGTCGTGTTCACTTTTGAACTACAAGAGCCAAACAGAATATTCTAATGGGACGAATTCAGCTTTTTTTATGACTAAATTTGTCATTTTTAGGCCCTTTTGTTTGTTTGTTTAATTTTATAAAAATGCATGGTTTTGATTTGTTTACCATTTTCTGAGACAGACGTTGGAACTACAAGTGAACAAATTAAAGTCAGCTGACGACGACCACAACTTCATAGACTAAGTTCAATACTCTAATAGAGATCACCGATCGAAATTCGATCGACAATTTACCGAGAGATTCTCGATCTAAATCTCGATTAGTCCTCAAGTCCGAACTCTTATTCTAATGCCAAATTTGGCTAAAAAGAATGATCGTTTTCGCTTGAAATTATCATTATTGAATTCGGTTGTATTCAATTCAATTTGGTGCCGACAAAAGTATTTGTTCATCGTTCTTCCCGACGCATTGCGATAAGAAAACGGCCGATTCCAAACAGCAACACAGCAACCACAATGACAGCAATCATAGCAAGGACAACTCTAAAATCGATGTTCTTATCGCGAGTGTTTTAAGCGATTTTATAGGAATTATTTCGAAATTTACTATTAGGGACTCTTAAATGATTTACTAAAATTGAATTATTTATTATTGACTAATTTGATGGAAATTTTTAACAAAACACCCCGATGGACCTTTTAGGAATAATTTAGGCGCTATTTTTGATTGCTATTTTGAGTTTTTAAGAACTAAAAAGCCCACCCGTACGCATCACAAAAAACTAATTATTTCAAAATATTTAAATTTAAATTTTAAATGACACATTGCCCAAGGCTGAAAGTGGAAGCAGCATTCAAACGGATAATCTTCACAGCACGTCCAATAGTGAATAAATGATCCGGTGCCGCATCTTAATTAATACTTGCAAATTTTGTTACCGAGTTGCACAAAGCGGGACAATAGCCCCCCGGGGGATATCAGATAGCTCAAAACACACGGGATTTCCGGATAATTTGGCTGACACTCGTTCAAATCAAATAAATTTAATCTAAAATGTTTCCCAAATACCCGGATGCCGGTGTTTAGATGCTTATCGTAAATCCAACTCTCCAACTTCAAGCCCATCACTCACACTTCCCCCAAAGCACCGGCATAGGCCTGAAGTGTGCCGGGAATGCCGGCCATGCTGGCGGCATTGAGCGGACATGAAAAGACGGATTGTACGGCACTGACAGAAACTGGAAGGACGGCGAACAACAGAATGGAGAGGCACATGCTGGTGGTGACCGTCGCGACAGTTTTTCTAAAATCATAATTCAGAGACTCGAACAGCCTTAATAAGTAGGGATCGGATTTTTAGGGACTAAAAACTTGCAAAAATCACCATTCGGATTTTTTAAACTTTGTTAAAGTCCTATGGATTTTTTGAAATTTTGCTACTAAAAGCCATTTTGTTTGGTTTGGTTTGGCTTTTGAGAAGGTCATAATTGTGTCATTTTATCATTTTTTTGCGGGCTGATCTGCAAATGTCGCGCCATCATTGAAAAATGTGAAAATTTTGGGCCAAAAAGAGCCGCCTAATAATCGACAGGATTATAATATTTATATACCTTCCGCGCGCCCATCGCACAATACGAAAAATAATTTTCTGTTGTACAGAAAATGAAGAGGATCGAGACCAAAAAAAGGTCTTTCCACCCATCCCATCACATAAAAAGAGGCGTTGCGCAACGCAACCGGATTGCGCTCACCGGGAATAAAAAATTGGGCACAAAATCCATGGGACAGAAAATATAATAAAAATTAAATGTGATTAGTTTAAAATTAAAAAAGAATCATTGCATTTTGTGTATTTGAAACCGCTATGGAAAGCAAAAAAATCCATTTAAAGGCTATAATTCATTCTTTAATAATACATAAATTAGAATGGTTAACAAGTATTAAAGATCGGATCCAGACGGAATTTGTTTGCGATTTTTTCGATCGATTAAATCTCGGATGAGTTTTCGTTCAAACGCAAATTCCGGTCTACTAAATATATTTTGTATGTAATTAAATTATTATACATATTTACGAATTTATAATTATTAAACATATGAAAACAATTTATAGAATTCCATGGGTAATTTGTTACTCAATTGCCCTATAAGACGGTAAGACGGCATTTTGCCACTTATGGCCAAACTTTAACGCATTCAAAGCATTTTGGCCCAATTATTCCTTCAATTTATTTCCGAACAAATCAARGAACAATTGCTTTTTTTTTGCTTCAACATTCGGCCGACATTTCCTCAAGCCTAAAACGGGGCACAAATGCCTATTTTATGGCATTTTCCTAATTTTTTTCTCTGAAATCTTCCATTTTTGCTTATTTCAAAAAAGGTGAACTCTTTTTTACTTCGGAACAAAACTTCTTTAAGTAAAAATCCAACATCAAAAATTGGGGTGGGTAAATAAAGAAAAAGTCAGCTGCCATCACCGGGGGCGGCAAATTGAATTTGAAGCGGGAAGCGGGATTTACTGGAAGAATAACACATTTTGGATTTCATTCGAATCCGAATTCTTTCTTTATAATTTTTTTGGTTAAAAATTCCAAATTTTCAAAAAAGAATTTTCAGAAAATATAGGGGTTTTTGCATTCGCTGAAATTGAGACGATTCGTGTCGACTTTCACTTCTGATGCCTTTTATTTGTTTTGGTCTTATTTTCCCCCACAGCAGATGTCRCTACAAGAATTATTAGCTTCAAATTTCAGGGAGAATACTTGACAATGTTTTCAATTTTTACATTTCTAAAAGTCCGTCGAAACATAATACAAATTAGTGCTGACAGAATATGACGCCCGAGGGGACGGACTATCATTTTTATGCCAGCCAAAACAGTTTATTTCAAAATAAGAAATTATTTTCAAAGTCATCAAAGTATGCCGCCACAATTTTAAAAAAATTTGTAGAGAAAACATGGACAAAAATTATAAATAAATATATATAAAGAAATTTTAATTTAAGCGAAAAGAATTAATTATAATTTATTTATAATCATTTTTATTCGATGTGAATGTTATTTGAACAATTGCTTATTCATTCATCCCATTTACCCCTTTAAAATTCCGGCCCATCCATCCAATAATCTTGGCTATAAAGCCTCTCTCTGCCCAAAATGCCCCTCGGGCGCTTTTTGTGACAGCCGCTTCATCTATCACTCAAGAAGAAGCTTCCCAGTCAACATTATATTTATCATATAGCCCAGGGATGGACGCCGACGACCTCAAAAATTTTAGGGATAGGAATTCCGAGGCAAAAATCGAATTTCGACCATCCCTGATCCAATCAATTTTACGGGGTCCAACAAACCGGGACCGGGATTGTCGAACAATCGAGACTGGGGCCGTGGTCAAATTGCGGATCCGCTGAACTCTCAACAATGAAAAGCACCTTTCCATTTTTGCCAATGGGACTCAGTCTTGGGCTTACTTTTGTCCCCGCGGGTGACAAAAATATAAAAGCGTTGACAAAGAGCAGAAATTGGCCAAATTATTTGTTTGCCCTGAGGGATTTTTTCGGTGTTTACGCTTTACGTTACGTTTATCAACTTTTTCAAAGAACATCCAATTATTGTTCTTTTGTGCAGTTCTGCAATATTATTACTTTTGCGAGTGTTCGTCCGCCCACTAAAGCCCCCGGGTTTTTGGTTCGCAAATTCTTGATTCGAYAATCTCGGCAAAAATCAATCTCTCGATATCTTTAGTGTCAAAAATAATATTGCGAAATTTCATTAAAACGGACTTTTTTTGCCCAGATTCCCGGTTGGTCRTGGTCCCGGCGGGACCAAAAAACCAGGAAATCCCGTCCCAGTCCCGGTACCGGCCCCGTACTACCCTATATTTGATTTAAAGTTGCCAATGCTTAAGCTTAAAACTTTAATAGCTTTTTCCGTTTCGAGACTTTGGATTTTGTCATAACAATAATAATGGTTAAAAATCGTTGCACTTGAGAGTGGCAATTCTCAATTAATTATTCCTTTTGAATTAATTATTAATTACATATTTTATCGTTTTGTATCGCTTTTTCTCACAATTTTCCRCATGCTTAATTCCGAATTAAGCAATGGGGCAATGCACTTAAAAATGTTTTGTTTGGGCTCTGATAAATTCTCGAAATTGACACTATTTTAGGGTTTGAAATTTGGAGCAGAAAAACAATAATATTTAAGCGGCAGAGACGAATAATGTCGAGACTCATTCTCGAGACTCTCGGCCCTCTCCTCTCGCCCGTTGTCCATTCTCCAATCCAACCACGCATTTTCTGCTGCATTTCCGCGTTTCATTTATTTGTTTCCGCCCTCTAGTGTGGCGTGGACGGCACGGGCCAAGTGCCCTTCCCCGCGAAGTGTCCCCGCAATTCCCCCGAGAGGCACTTTCCCCGCATTGTTTTCATCCCTTGAAGCGAGCGAAAATCCATTTCATACATCAAAAGCCGCCGTTCCCTTTAAATTTTGCGAAAATTGTTCCCTATTTTTGCTGAGTTGAATGCAAATCCGCCGTCATAACAATTAGAATATAAAAAGTTGGGTTGCCCAAGTCTCCGTCCTTTTATCCGGGACTTTTGGATCGGATATYTCCGGTTTTGTGCGGCTCCAATGAATGAATAAGCCACGTTTCATATTCCATTTTCTCTTAATTATAGGCCCTTTTTGCCGTTTACCTTTTTGCCGTTTGAATTTTTCCGTTTTACGTTCACTTCAAAAGGAGTGCCGTCCTCGTCTCCCGGAATGGCATTATGTTACTATAGCCAAATATTTTACATTTGCATCTTTTGTAAAGTCAAAAATTGGCCAATTGAATTTGGCAATTGTGTTGTGTCACCAAAAATTGCTTAAAAAGTGATGAAATTCAGGTTTTTAAAATATTAAATAATGCAAAGAAATTTAATTCATAGATGAAATAAATTTTCCCTCAGAAAAAAACTCAAAGTTTTTCATTTTCTTAGATATTTTTTTTGACTATTTTTACTTGAAATAATCTTCAAAATGCTCTACGAAGACCCTCGAAATCGGTGCTGTTGTGCCATTCGGGTTCAGGTATTAACTTTGGATTTTTTTCTGACAAATTTCACCACTCCTAAATTTAGCCAAATATCTCTTTTTTCAGTTCTAGCTCAAAACTAACATTTAGGAATTAATTTAATCATGTAAAATTTTAATGATTTTGTTATAAATTAAATTTGTTTTATCTGTTTTAGAATCTCCTTTCTGAATTTTGGATTACTTATTACGAAAATTAAAAAATAAAGCATTTTGTGCCATTCATTGACCCCCGCCCCATTAAGACGGGTGCTCTGATGGTCGCCTGCACCGGTCTGTTCCTTAGCATCTGTCTGATGCTGTTGTTCCTGATATTGGGCCGCTTTCTTATTGCCACCGTGCCGCTAATATTGGCAGCTGCTTATGTAAATTATATATATATAAATAATATTTTTATTATTCATTTTAAGGCTTCCATATTCTACGCACATTATGCCAAAACGCCGCGCCTCTATTGGCCTTTTTTGTTGGCCAATGTAATTATTTAAATGTMCTATTATTAATTAATTTTATTTTCATAATTATTATTTAAATTTTATTTTACATTAATCATTAAAAAATAAGCCATGGAATTAAAGCAATTAAAAACATTCACTATTTAAGTTTAATTTCAGAATATTTTGAGGTTTACATAATTTGCAGGGAATTGCTGTCGCGGCGGGGTCTTTGTACCTTTTGGTGTTGATTGCCATGTTTCTGCTGGTTCCTCATTTTTGGCAGCGTTGGCTCAACGAGACAAGCGAGTTTCAGCACCAAGAGACAATTATGCGTATGCTTTTGTCACTAAATGGCAATAAAAATGTTTTAATATTTGTACAAATTTTTTAAATATGCATTTTTGCAGAGTATCCTCGCCTCGTGACAGGGTGCATTGGAGCAGTTATGCTATGCATTCAAGTACCTAACTATAAGTGGCTTTCGATATTTAGTTTTTTGTGAACTCATTTTTAAAAAATGTTTTTGGATGAGTACCAGATCATTTATTTTCCAATTTAATCGAAAAACTCGGGGATAACAATAGATATCGGACTTGCTGACCGATCGAGAATCTCGAAAAATCTCAATCGGAAAACACCGAGATTTCGATCGAGAATCTCGATCTTCCGATCTCTAGATAACACCAGTGAATGGCACCCATTTAACAGGTGATGAACATTTGGTTTGAACTGGTCGTCTACAACGCGAGCACTTTTTTGTATCGACAACACTTCACAGCCCATCCCAGTGCATACAAAGTTTGATCAACGCTTGATCAGGACGACGGATGTTGATCAGTTTTTGTTTTATTTTTTTTCAGATCTCACTCTGTCAAATTTGGGGTGTTGTAAAATTCTAAAATGAAAATTTCTGATTAATATTCGCCAACRGAATAAAATTTACACCAATTTTTGTTAACAATGTTTGAAAGAGAATTTAATTTCTACAACTTTCATCTTTGAATCTTATATTTAATGAATTTTAAATATTTTTAAATTTTAAAAGAAGCTAGGTCGAGTGCTTACCCTGGMCCGACCCAGGGTAGCAATCTTACCCGCAGCTCCAACATTCACGAACACTTTTTGTTTCCTTTCCCCCCACAATTCGCCATTTGTGGCGATGTGATCATCGACAGGTGAATCAACCAACCAAACCAACCAACCAACACAAACCACACCTTACATATGAACAAATGGAAGAGGACTAAATGGGAATAGAAAAGGCGCTGGCAGAGTGAAATAGTGCCTTAAACATGGAGAGTCATCAACCGGGCCAAACATTGAGAGGAAAGAGAGAAATAGCCAAAAGCACTGTTAAAAGCATGAGAAAAAAAGGTGAACGCAAAGAGAAAGCGCCGCCTATGTAAAGGAACTGACTGAATTTTCTCTTCCCAATGACAGCAGTAAAATAA
>MEIZ01000069.1:273660-286097 GCA_001723225.1 Globodera ellingtonae
TGGAATAGTTGTGTTTTCTCTTAATTGTACAATGAAATACAAAAGTGCGGAATGGTTGTGTTTTCTCTTATTGTACAATGAAATACAAAAGTGCGGAATTGGTTGTGTTTTCTCTTAATTGTACAATGAAATACAAAAGTGCGGAATGGTTTTGTTTTCTCTTAATTGTACAATAAAACACAAAGTGTGTTTTCTCTTAATTGTACAATGAAATACAAAAGTGCGGAATGGTTTTGTTTTCTCTTAATTGTACAATGAAATACAAAAGTGCGGAATGGTTTTGTTTTCTCTTAATTGTACAATGAAAAACAAGTGTGTTGAATGGTTGTGTTTTGCCCTGGTCACACTTTGGTATTGTCTAATTGACCATCACCATCAATGTTTAAATAACTGTCATGTTTGCAAAATTAAAAAAAATTGTTTGGTTAGCAGGARAATGGGCGATCTTTGCCAGTATGTCTGCAAAAATTCAATTATGATCGAGTCAGTTTGATCAATTAARGATTGCTGAAACTTCCAATTATAAATCTTTTAAATTGTTCCGTTAGTTCAGAGCATTACGGTGTTGGGGCGGCTGATTTTGTGCGGTAGGTTGAACGGTGTTTTGATACCGCCCGAGCAAAAGCGAAATGTTCTTGAATTGCTTTATGAATGCCTTTCGATATTCAACGCTGAAAGTCGGGAATTTATTTTTCTTATTTAAACCATCGCCCCTCTCACGAGCCAGTCTCGTATTTAGGGGAGAGGGGAATCGCCCCCCCCCGAAATGAAATTTGACTAAAAAAAAACGATAGAAGGGCTCTTTTGTTTTGCAACCTTCGTAATTTTTGGATCTATTTCTTAACAAGGCGGTTCACCCCTGCCCTCTCTACCTTGTCATGAAAAGGATCGGCGCGTTGGATGCACCGCTCAAATTGGCCAGGATTGACAGTGCCATTCGGGCGAACCAAAAGCCGATCGGTTGATCACCATTCGATGACGGCAAAAACTCGTAGAAAATGGCGATCAGAAAATATCCGCCGACATTGAACAGCACAATGATGAGCAGAGAGTAGAAAATGCGACGGTTGCGTTCGTTTGTCATGGGTTGATTTGAGCCTGAATTCAACATTTTCTTTGTCTATTAATGCGAAGACCGGGCGTACTTTGTTGCTGAAAGCGTATCAGCAACCCAACAACCATGTAAATCAGAATGGTGGACGTAGTACAGCACAACTTGGCATTACTGTACACAGAAGAGGCAAAACTGCCCTTAAAATCAGAAAATAATTGATGAATTAAAAATTTTTTGGACCTTCATTAGCAAATCACCAATACTTCCGGTGACTTCCAATGTTGGCACTTCAACGCTTCTTTGCCAGAATAGGATGACCAATGCAGTGCTCGGAGTGGCACAAAGAAGCAGGACGATGCCAATGTAGTGCCAAAATGAGATTTGTTTATATCTTAAATTATAAAATCTAAAAATATGGATTTCAATGTTCCTTCCAAACTTTATTGGCCACAACACACAGATGAGCCGATCAAAACCGGTGAAAAGCATCGAAACGGTCGAAGCAAAGAGGCCAAACAGCGAAAGTGCCAATGTTCGAAAGGAAGTTTGATATGAGACAAAACAATGGCCGGACAGGGCGGAGTACAGGAAGAAAAAGTGCCCGAATTCGTGCAGTATCTCGAACAAAGAGTTCAATGCAAGAAGGGCATTGGCCGTGCCATGCAATTTCCTTAACAATGCAAAAATTAATGAAGCTAAATTTTATTTTTAAAAACTACTTTGTTTGGACAGTAACGAAAATATGGAATCCGTTGAGGAATGCTCCGACAGCAGAGATCCAGGCAATCACAACGGCACATCCGATGATGTGCCAACACGGGCTCAGGTCCTTGTAGGTCAGGAAGAACTGAACGAAGAAATTCAGATTCGATTAAGAACTTCAGTTGTTAACCAAAAGCCTTTATGGTTGTATCCCCGGAGGGGAGGGGACCTAACGGAGACTGCAGTAATTACACCCGCTGATTTTGAGAATTCAAAACTACCGTATTGTTAACGTTTTCATTGATTGGTCCGGRGCGATTTTGATGTTCCATTAGTGAAATAAGCAAGACAAAAGGCCAACAATATTACACTAAAAAAGGTTACAAATTTTGATGACAATTTACATTCTAAATTAATAACAAAAAGAAATTAGAAGCGGACAAATTCATTTATAGCAACAACCCATGGCAATTTCTGCAAAATTTTTGCCAAATTTTCCCGCAGATTTATGCACAAAATACAACTTTGCAATCAAATACCAAAGCCCTACAGATTAATGGCCCAAATTACTATTTTTGTGGCTTTTGTTTGAAACAAACATAAAATGCGCTCAAAAACATTGTCGTTCACATGGCAAATTCTCAGGTCTAATGAACTAACATCATATAAAAAAATTGTGGCCAAATTCCCACAAATGCTGAAGGCCTTCGATGGAAGGTTTGGGAAATTTGAATAAAAATGCAACTGCAAATGCCAATAAAGTGAAAAGAACCTTTAATTGTATAGAGTAAAGCCAAAATGTTCATAAAATGTCAATGACAATTTCCAAGTCTCTAAAACAGTAAAATATATTTATGCAAATAATTAACGCATCTTAATTTTAAATAAATTTAAACTTCCATAAGTCTTGACAAATATTTCCACACACACTGAGTGAGTCCAATTGGTGACATATCTATGATGATTTTGGCAAATTTAAATCATTAATTAGCATTCCGTCGAGACAATACGTCGCTTCGGCACTGACTGCGTTCCCCCAATTGTGCCATTGCTTGCCGCCGCGGTCGGCCGCGCCGTCCTTACGGCGCCGTCAACGGAGGCGGATGGTCGCGTGCCTTCACCGCCTCCGGCGCCATTACGCGCAAACTGCGTTTGATGGCGCAAACGCCGCTGGGCCGTCCGAATGAGCCGATGAGAAGCGTATCGAATGTTCTCCCGTCGACGAACCATCGCAGCGTCCGATGCAAGAAAACGGTGATCCAGCGCCTCGTCAAGACGCATTCGTCTTCTGAACCAACATTGATTTTGTTAATATTTTATTCTAATTACCTAAGCAATTAAATCCATTTAATTAAAGAAATTTGATTGCCCTGGATCCTTCTTCAGAGCCCAAGTGACAAAGCGCAGTGCTTCTTCTGACGCTTGTACCGGGATCAGGTTCGGGTCGCAGCGTTGCTCGAGTACATGACGGCGGATGTCCTGCTCCGAGTCGTCGTCATCAGCGAACGGATGGAAGCCAGCCAACCTGCGAAATTATATAAAATGTTTTGCTTCAATTGTGTTATTAATTTTGAGAAAACAAAAAATGTAGTTTTGCTATCAAATACTTCGACGATTACTTACAAACAAAATGTGCATAGGCCCAGGCCCCAAATATCGCTCTGTGCGTTTGGCATACCGCCGTTAGTGCCTAAATGGCATTTAAAATGTACTGGACTTCGCCTTTCGCCTCTTTTACCTCCATTCTTTGTTTTGGTGCCATTTTGTCGTGTCAATATCAATTCTGGTGCCGTCCATTCGGCAATTAGCTGACCATCACCGGCGGCGCCCTCCTTGGAGCCCAATCGACGGGCGCGGCCAAAGTCAACCGGGAAATGTTGATCAAATTATCAGACCAAAAATGACTCATACGAATTTTTATTTTTAGGTAAATTTAATCTACATTGAAAAGTATAAACAAAGCATTTAAATATGGCATTAAATGAATCAGAAAAATTCGTTGAGTTACCAGTTTGACCAGCCAGGCACGTTTAGAGCTGAACATCACATTGGTCGGCTCCACGTCCAAATGGGCCACTCTGTTGAAAATTTAAACTTTTTTTGAAAATATCCAAATATTCAAACCCTTTAAAGTGAATCCAGCGTAGTGCAGAAGCAATTTGACGGACTGTGAATGCAATTTGCTCCTCCGTGTACGACTCGAGTCTGACGAAACGTTGGAACAAATTCTCGTAGAGGCGTTCAGTAAAAAGTAGTAGAAAAGCGCTGTCCGAGGAGTAGGCCTTTATTTAAAAATAAATTAACTAAAAAAGTTTAACCAAAAATCACCGCGATCAATCGTGCAACATTGGCACTTTGGCATTCCGCCAATGTTTCGTGCTCCATGCGTGCCGCTCGCATGCGTTCCACCGGAGTCGCGAACATCAATGAACCGTGGCTTGGCGCAGCGCGAATTTTGACAGTGCAATGGGCGCCCGTCTTGGAGTCGACCGCGTAACGAATGACGCTGAACTGGCCGCGGAACAGCTCTGACTCCAACTGAACAAGAAACCGGGAATTTGGGGCGGGGGGTATAAAATATTGAAATCATTTTCAAAGAGTTACACCGCTCAGACCACCAAATTAAGTTTTTGCAAAAATTTTGTTTTGGGGGACCTGAAATCGCTTCAGCGGGTCCTCCGTTGTGTTGAGCGGCACCAATCGCTGTTTTCCATTGCCGTTACCATTGGATTCATTTTCTTCGCCATTTGTTTCGGCTGCTTCCGACTGCACTTGCCCAACTTGTTCTCCTTCCTCCTGCTCCTCCATCGCTTCCTCCTCACGTTGCTCCATAAACGCTATCAAAATTTACAATATGAATTTTGTAAATTTATTAGAAATTTCATTAAACAAATTTTTTATTTTTCAAACACCTTCCGCAATTTGCGTTAAGCCGGCGCCCTTGCGTCCGGTCTTCTGCGGCATTGTCACCACTGTGAAGTGGCGTCCTTCACGTCGAAGAACACCCAAATTCAGCTTTGGGATGCCTGTTAAATGTTTATTTTTTGAAATATAAGAATTAAAATTATTTCTGAAAATAAATAAACAAAAAATTATTTGGTGCATTAAAAATAAAACCAAAAATTAAAGAGTAACAAAAATTTAACAACTAACTAATTACCCCTTGGATGGCATCGAATGATGCGTGATGTGATTGAAGGGGTTCCCCAGCCGAACTCGTTGTGAGCAGTCACGCGAAATTGGTAGATGCCCAATCTGTCAAAAATGTTGGGATTGAACTACTTTGGGGCCGACAAATTTTGAATTGGTTTATCTTACGGAATCAAATGCTTCACCACGACTGCTTCATCTTCCACACAAGTGCTCACGACGGTCCAGGCCGAAAAGGCATCTTTTTCCCCGGCAGGACGACACTCGAGCCAAAAAAATGTTTATTTTAATATGTTAAATTTCAGCACAGACGGCAACAACCTGTACACGACGCCTTCAAGCGTGACTGGCAACCTTTCAGGCGCTTCCCAACTTACAAACACTTCAGTGTCAGAAGAAAGCTCAACTTCAGGCCTTGATGGACGCTCGGGAGGTTCTGCCAATGCAATTTCAAAAAAAATAGTGAATTTCCAGAAATTCAAACCTCCACAAATGCATTTACATACGCATCGATCTCGTCCCAATTCGTTCTGCGCAACGCAAGAGTATTCACCAGTGTCAACACCGGTCATGGGACGCAAAATTGTTAGCCTAAGATGAACACTCGCACTCTATGCATTCTTTACAAAATTTGTCAGTAAATATTTTGAATGGGTCTGATCAAGATCAATTGCTCGCATCCGGTCCCCGATTTGTCCTAATCAGGGGGCCCGTTTTTCGCCCAATCCCAGATAAGRCGGTATAAACGAACAGTAGCTCTTTATCACCTCCATGTATTGCCGTTCCGTGTGATTTGATGACGTCCATCATCGCAGATGGCACTTTCGTGGTGGAAGAAAGTGACCTCCGGCGTCGGGTTGCCTACCGGATGGCACTCCATCACTGCCGTTSCTGCTCCATCACAAAAATAAGCATCTCGAAGACGATCCCGAAACACAGGCGAATATTCTTTATGTAAAATTAATGATTATTTAAATATATTATTTGCTTTGTCCACTTTTTACACTGCCGTTCTTGCCATTTTCCGCTTTTATTTGGCCATTTTCATCGCCTTGAATTCGCCTCTGTGCACCTTCGTGCTGCTGTAGCAGTCCCTCCGTTACAGTATCCACTGATTTGGCAATTTGTTGGTCCTCTAAATAATTAATACAAATTAATTTTCATCTATGATCAAGCATTGCCAGTTTGACAATTCTAATCAGTCAAATGCTTAATTATAATCAAGCCAAAAAAAAACAGAGCCTCCACTGATCAGTGGGCCCCTTATGAAGTGTTTTGCCACCTCTGATCAGGTCCGTGTAGCGGCGCCTCTCGCGCACTGTGACCTCCTGATTGCGAAAACCTAGCATGCCCAGCGTCACGTACGGTGCACTGTCGCCCCACAACTCGCGCCGATAATCGCGCACACGAGCGTTGAAGCGTGCCCCGCATGTTGGAATCAGCAGCGTGTCGGGCCCAATCTGGTAGCGTGACTCCCATGCAAAATCTTGCTCGTACAACGGTTGCTTCTGACGCTGCACCTCCAACTCYAACTCGCGGCAAGCGCTGTCCTGCGGCCGATACTTCTCCAACTCGTCCAAATCTTCGCCACGGTATTGACGCTTCTGATAAATTTTGGGGGGATTAAATAAACGATTCAAAAATCGCTTTATTCAAAACTTCCCTCAAACACATAATAAAGTGCAGTGCACCTTTGGTTGACGCTGTTTGGCGTTGTCCTGTTTAATTCGTTCAACCGCATCCATCAACAGGTCAAACTCCGTGTCCGGGATCGGCTTCCGTTGCTTGTGCTCGTCCATCGGCTTCAGCCCGTTCGGTGGTATCACCGGTGGTCCAGTTTCCGCCGCTGTTGGTGGTTGTTCGTCAGCAACAGGTGTTTGTTCGCTTAATTTATAAAATTTTTCAAATTTTTGAAAAAACTACCGATCTATGTCCGCCGGCAGTGCGATGGCGGCCTCGGGCGGCTCCACGCGCTCAGACAATTCGTCCTGTCGCTGCAGGAGAGCGGCTCTGCCGCTAATCTGTACGCTGATGGTGTGCTCCTCGCACGGTGAGCGCTTGCCGGATTTGAGGCCGAGCGCCGCCTGTGCCACTTCGGGCGGGTCCAACGCGGTGCCGTTGGGGAACGGGGCCGCCTCGCGGAACGCTGGGACATTCAGCGGCAGGTGTCGACTGCTGAACTGTTGCTCACGTTCGTCCAATACTTCGGGAGGCGAGGCCTGAGTTTGGATAAATATCAATCATGACATGATCGAATAACCCATTTCCCGCTTCCTCAGTTCTGATGAACCCAAAATCTGTGAAAGGGATGCCCCAAAGGACGATCACTTCATCATCAGCGAAGAATTGCTGTTGCTGGTGTTGGGGCGATTCTGCAGTGAATGCGGGTGAGGCTAAAGGTGTTGCGGTGCTCGACGACGGGCCATCGTGTTCCGCGGTTGTGGTGGTGCTCATTTCCTCCTCTTTTGAGGTGCCAAGGGCTTCCAATTTGCTGAGTCTCTGAAGTGAATTCTGTGATAATACCAAAAATTTAATTCAATTTAGAATCAACTTTCTGCCTTGAATTTGATATAATTTCGTAAAATACTTTTGACGAAGTTGATCGCAATGTTTGATCAGTCGGATCAAATTTCATTGCAAAGGTCTTGTGCATTTTAAGTTGATTTTGCCTGGGTCTGCTGAACCATAAGAATTTGTTAAGGCTCGATAAACATTTTCATTTCGTTTGACAACTTTTATAACTAATTATAAATGAATGCACTAAAAACCTGGCAAAATTTAAAAAACCCAAATAAACCCCCACAAAAATAAATACCGTAAAATCGTCGATTGTTTGAAGTCCACAAGAAATAAAACAATTTTGTGTATGCAATTACCTGTTTGCCAAAGTCTTGTTTCTCATGTTCATCACGGCTCTCTGGATGCTGCTGTTCATCGGCCGCTGTTGAACGGATGGAACTCTCTTCCGAAATGTCAGAAAGCACTCGGTTGGCCAGCTCCTCCTAAAAATTGATGGAATGATAAAAATTTTAACTTGAAAATGCCTGAATTTGACGCCGTTCTCCCCTGATCAGTTTCATCAACGCTGATTGAGGATTCTGAATTAAAAATTTAAATTAAAAATTACAACAAATTCCACTTTCAAGTCCTCCAGCTTCAGCTCTGCCAGCTTCAACTGTTTGACCAGATCAGCTTCTTCGCCGATCAATTGCTGTTGTTGGTGCTGATCCGTTTTGGCAACCTCCGACGTCTGTTTGGCATTTTGTTCCATTTCTTTGGCGTTCTGTTTGGCCGCAGCCGTTGCCATAGCCTCAATTTTTTTGGCTATTTTGTCAGGTAATGGAGCCAAGCTCGGAGGGCCAACAGATGATGCGCCTAATGAATTCGCAAAAGTTATTTTAAATGATAAAATTCACCAGACGGCGGCACGCCAGGTTGCCCACGCTCCAGTGAACCGCTGCTTCGGCTTCGCGGTGGACCGCCGACGTGTTGTTGCGGTGGCGGACCCTTTGGCTGAAGATGGGGCGGCAAATAGAAGCCACCGCCATAGCGAGGATCCCACACCTGGGAAGACATTTAGGAATGTTTGGACAAATTTTAATACCAAATCGTCCGGCTTCACGCCGGGTGGCAACTGCCGCACTATCCAATCCGGCACTGGCGGCGCTTTTGCCGCACTGTCCAACGCCGAATCCGCAGAACCACTACGCCGGGGTGGAATTGGAGGCGGCTGATACCCGGGCGGACAGTTACCACCAACGCTCGGCTTCGTTGAGAACGGAGAGCCGCCATGCGGAGGAGGAGCAGCACGACGCTGACAATTAGCGAATAATAAAAGWACGCTAAGGCGCTTACAGTATCTCAAAAAAGTCTGTATGCTTTAATGCTTTTACCGTACGCCCGACGACCGCGTCGTGCTCATTGTAGGGCACTGTTCGGCGTGCACCCTCCGGCTTGCTTTCCTCTTTAATGCGCAAATAGTCGTAAATGGCGTAGGGCTCCGCGCGACTTGGCTCACCGCCTGCATTTTAACCTTTTTTCAACCGTACGCAACTTTTTAAGCTCGACACTCTGTTACAATAAAACCCCTATCTATCGTACGCCATCTGGAKATTTTTTGATTAGGGTCTTCAAATTGGCATTCCTATCCCTTAACCTCTCTCCCCATTTATGTGTCCCTTCTCTACCGTACCCTGTTTGGCTGCCGTACTCTCTTCACTGGTTGCGCACAGTGCCTGCTTCGGGCCGCTCATCATCTGCGTGAGCTGCTCGGACGGTGTCTGCTGGACAAACACGCGTCGTTCCAGCCACTTGTGCTGGTATTTGAATTCACGCAAGCAATCCGTCGAAAGTTTGGTGTCGCCTAACTCCGGATCGGACAGCCATTCGTGCTGCAGGGCCTGCTCAACGTCCATGCGACGTCTGAAGAAGAAAACAGCTTTTGTAAATTCAAATTTAAATTATAAATAAAGTTTACATGGTGTTCTTGACCAATAGGTTGCGCAGAAAGTCCATAGCCGTCTCGGAAATGCCTTGCGCACCCTCCAGCAGAGTCCACTCGCCGTTCATCACATTCTGCAACGTTTCGTCGTCATTGTCACCCAAGAAAGGCGACCGGCCAACCAACAAAACATCTGATGATAATATAATTTAATTAATTAAAATTAAAAAAAGAAGAGAATCGCCAAAAAAAACGCACATGTCAAAGCGCCCACACTCCACATATCGGAACTGAGTTCAATTCGACCACCGCCCACAATTTCGGGTGATACAAATTCGGGATTGGTCTTGACCGAGCCGCCCTGCATCAGCTTTCCGTTGATCAGACGTCTGGTTTTTTAATTTATTTTGAAATTCTAATTTTGATCGCAAAAATAAAATTAATTGGCGTTTTCCATTATATAATTATAAAAAAATCATCCAATCACCGGCTCTGGCCAAAGTCGGCCAGTCTGAGGTGGTCGTCTTGCAACAGAATCACTTCAGGCCTCAAGTCCAGGTGCGCAATGCCCCGACGGTGCATGTACTGCAGTGCGGTCAATAATTGCTTGACCTGCGACGAATAAAAAAATTTTAAGTCATACTTTTATTTAATTCTAATTTTATTTAGTAATAAATAGCTCAAAATTAAAGTCTAGAGACTACAGTCCTTAAAATATAATCAAAAAATGCATTTAAAAATAAAAAAATATTTTTGAATATAAAATTCCTCACAAACACTTGCACTTGTGCCTCGCGCGTGCATTGCGTGCCCACCAGCGCGGTGCTGCTGCCGCTAGCTGCTGTTGCTGCTGCTTCTGGCAGTGGTGAACGTCGTGGMGACGGAGGCGGTAGCAGCGAATCGATGAAAGAGCGATCGGCACTGAACATTTTGGATAKATGTTTTCCCATTTTCCGAAAATTTCCAATTTTAAAAAAGTTTTGGATTTTTACACTCTGATCGGACTCAAAGAGCGTGCTGCTACCATGACGCAAGATGCTCAGAGCGAATTTGTGTGGAGGATAACGGATTTTGGCAAAAATTTAAAATATATTAATTTTAGGAGATTTTGTACAGATATATTATGGATTTTTGAGGATTTCTGCATGGATGTATGGATTTTCATGAGCAATGCTTGCGCCCTATCCGCGGCAGCGTTTGTTTACCCATTGTTCCGAGATCGAGATTCGGGAGTGCGACAGGTTGGGGTGTCTCTTCTCCTTTGTGCTGTCAATGTCAACATAAATCCCCCCAACTCAAAACTAATCGCTCTGACAAAAACAATTTTCCTTTTAATTAAAACATTAATTAGAGCCTTTCTAACTTACGCTTTGCCAACATTTGAATTGTGCCAAAAATTTGAATTTGCCACTAATGGCACAGTCATAGAACATTCGAATTCGACACAATCATGGCCGCTTATTTTTGTGTTCATTTCCGGCTTAAAATTAAAATAATACAGCAGATTGAGGGTAAATTTTGTCCAAAAATCCTAAGGTTTTTATTTTTTAGAGTGCCATCGCACAAATTTTATCCGAGAACCCATAAATAAAGAGAAATTCGATTGAATGGATGGGAGGGACACCATCTGTTCTATGTAAAAGTTTTTGTTTTGAGTGTAAAGGTGGTGGCCAAATGACCACCACCGGCGTCCTTGCCCTCAGCAACCCGACCCCTAAGTGCTTTTCGTCGAATAAATCTGCTGGCTTTTGCTCGTTACTTGCTCGACATGGGTGGGGCGGGGAGGAACAGAGACTTTAGAAGCATTTAAATTTACGAATATAAAAATTATATTAAAAATAATTTAAAAAATATTAGGCAAATGTTGTACATAGATTATATATTTTTTTAATTTATCACTTTTCGTAGACGAGTACTGCTTCACCCCGCTGCTCGTCCGCCAGCACTTGGTGCAGTTGGGCCAGGTCCGGGCTGTTCCGCAGCATGTTGTGAATTTGTATCTCGCGATCCAGGTCCTTATCCATCGGCTTCCGTTGAGCCAAAAAGCGACGTCCTAATTAATATTTGATCAATTTCCCGTGCATACTTTCGATCATTCTGGGTCCAATCAATCAATACTATACTGAACAATGTTCGGTTACTGTAGTACCCATGCTAACATACCAGCAATCGGGTTGCTTACTTTGAAAACCATAAAAAATGCGGTAATGGACTCAGAAAATGGCAAAGATGATTTTGTACCCGTGGACTTTTCGATGACATTGAACAGCGGGGAGCCGCCTCGCGAAGTGGACGGAGACTTCTTCACAGTTGGACCAGTGCCATTCGCAAGGCCCTTCGGAGTGTCTTCGCCGGTGGCATTGGCATCGCACATTTTACCCAATTTTAAATAAAATTTATTGCAATTTAGATTTTGCGCATTTGGGCACTTATAAACTGATTAATTATTAGAGCGAAAACTTTGGATTTTAAAGTAAAATTGAACTAGATTTTAACACAAGAACAACAAAAACAAAGTTATATCTAAATTAATTAACTCTATTTAAATATAATTTGTTTTGGGTAAATCCTCATTAAAGTTTAAATACATTTTGTATATAAATATTATCAAATTTATAGAAATCAAAAAATTTGTTGTGATATAAGTAAATGTTCTTTGTTTGAGTGTTTGGCGCACAATTGTTGTTGAGTGGACGGAGACAACGAAAAAAAAGCGTAATAAGCGAATCCTGGGCCCGATCGATCGGGATGGGCAGTCCCGTCCGAACCCTGGGGATCAGTAGATCAACAAAAATGATCAGTCTTAATTAATAAACCCTATCGATCCGGTCAACAATCGAGTGAACAGTGGGCAAACGACAAAAAGCTATTGAGCAGTAACAAAACATGAAACACAACAATGACGAAACAGAGACAATATATTTCGTCGGACATACGCTTTTGATGAGCATATTTTTGCCGAAATTTTATAGATTTGCTAAACAAATCGTTTTCTAGGAGCTTGATCTGGTGGAAAACGGGATGATCTCCTCCATCAAATCCTCATCAAAGCGGATATAGCTGAATGGGGATATTCGATTTGGGGTGGCG
>MEIZ01000069.1:286209-333186 GCA_001723225.1 Globodera ellingtonae
TTTTTTTTTTGATTGAAGGAGGGCCAAAAAAAATGGGCTGAAACTTTCAATTTTCAAATCCACAGAAATCAAAAGCTTTTGCACTGATCAAAATGATCATTTATAAAAAGTCTCAAAACAGTCCAAGCCCAAAACATTGCAATGGAAAACGACATTTTGTCTGTTCAGAGTTCAGATCTAGCTTCCATTCTGCACAGAGGCCGCTTCGCTGGCCGAGTACTCTTCCACGTCGGCCTCTTGAATGTCGTAGATGTCCCGCAGTGGACCTCGCTCCAATTTAATGGTCTTCTTCAACGCCCGAAMCTTTATGTCATTCATGAAGTCCATCTCGGCGACTTAAGTGGATGAAATTATATGCGTAATTTCCTCAAAAATAAATGCATAAATAAAATGTGAGCCGTAAATTGTGAGTGCTAGAAGTGTAACCGAGTTCCGGGCGCTTTTTGAGACGGAATTCCAGTTTCCGAAATTTTTTTGTTTGGAGGACGTAATCACGGTTTACGAATACGGTTTCATAGCACCAACTTTCAATAGTGATTGTGCACGAAGTGACTGCTTGACCGGCGTCGTTCATCGCCATGCAACTTAATTTTGGTACCAATTAATGAAAAGAATCCAATTCTTCCGATTAGATCAAAATGTTTTATGCTGTGAAAATGATACGAATAAATGCCCGAGTCGCTCCAAATGGGTTGGTCGATGACAAGTGATCGCAGATCAAGACCGGGCTCATGTACAATGTGCACTCGCGAGGAGTCGACCAAAGGACGCCAGTCCTGACAAATTTTCAAAATTTCATAAAATTTAATTTTGCTCCGAAATGATGCGCCCACCTTCAACCATTTGATTTCTGGTGCCGGATTTCCTTCTGTCCGAACATCGAGCCTCAGCGGCCGATCGGAGGGAAATTCCCGGTTGGTCAGCCCTTGGATAAACTTTGGACGGGCTAAAAGCAAAATATTAAAATTTTAAAAATTTCAATTTTCGCAATTACAGGCTGCTTCGATGAGCAAGTCCTGCTCAGCTTTGCCATACTGATTCTCGGCCACACAAGTGTATTGGCCTGCATTTGCCTTGTTGAATCCGAGGAATGTGATTGTTGTCTCTGTGCCCGCGTGGGTGGACACCCTAAGGGTGTTTTTTATTTGAAATTTTGCATTATCACCAAATTTTCATTGCCGGCCCACCTTATGTTCGATGTTGGCCCCTCCTCAATGCTCCAGCCCCGGAATTTCCATGTGATCTTTGGGTCCGGATAGCCGGAATAGTTCAACGTGATGGAACTGACATCGTTTTCGGCCACAAATCGTTTCTCTTGMACACCAGGCGCAAACCATGGAGTGCAAGCTTAGATTAAACGTTTAAGAACGTTACAAATTCCCGGACCGAGTTTCTTCGGCTCTCCGATAAGCATTAATCATTTCGTTCAATCTCAAGTATGATTATTGGTCCTAATGTTCACCATATTGTTCAGCGTGTGCCAAGTCCAGCGCGCGTTCCGCGTACGGGTCTAACAACGGAATGACGCGTTTATACTTGTCAAGCACGGGTGCCGGTGGTGCCATAAGGCGAGAGGGCGGTGATGCGGGGGATGGGTCGCTGATGCCGTAGATGTTTTCGGCTCGTACCCGAAACTGGTAGCTTTTGCCCAACTCCAGGTTGCGCACCTTGCACACCGGCTCTGGAATGTTGTAGTCCAACAAGGACCATTCCTTGTACGGCAACTCCCGAATCTCGATCACATATGTCACCTGAGGATACCTGGAAAGGGAGAACATATTTCTAAACATAAAAGCAATAAAGGATCAAAAATTTTTAATAATATATAAAGAGGTATCGTAATCCGAAACAGTACCTCGGAGGACTCCTTTTGGTTGGGATCCAGGACAGGGTGAGGTAGTGTCCAGTGACTTCCTTGATGAATGGACCTCTGTCCGGCGGGGTCGGAATCGCCTTGAACTTTGTCTTCTTGAAGCCGTACTCTTCCTGAAAAAATTGGTTAATGAAAATTTTTTAATAAAAATCGCACCGTGAGGTATGGAGTTACATCTTCAAGATTGTTAAACTTGATCTTGTCCAGATATGGAGCTAAATTTTTAATTTAATAATTATTTATTTATTTTTGCTTTAAATATACAACACACACCCGTAACATCCAGAATGGCAGAGCTGGTCGCGGTGCCGTGTTCGTTGCGTGCAATTGCAACATATTCACCGGCATCCTCCAGGCAAGTGTCGGTGATCAACAACGCGTGCGACCCGCCTCCAGCAACTTGGATTTTGATGCGCCCTCCGGGCGTGATCTTCTTCCCGTTATGATACCTACGGTAGGAAAAGGAAAGAAAGAAGTACGAAAGACTACGGTAGAATCAAAGTGACGAAAATTTTCTCATCGTTTTCAGTGCCAAAGCCCATAAAGGACATACCAGTCTACATCGGGTGGCGGGTAGCCGACGACGATACAGTCAAAGATGGTCGGCATTTTGGTGAACACGTGTTTGTTCTTCACCTGCCGGATGAAGCCGGGCGGGAACGGCATGCCGCCGGGTTCCGCTTCCTCCGCGCCCTCCACACCGCGCTTAATTTCCGCGAATAATTTGTTCGAATTCAATGATTTAAAAAAATTGTATTAAGTGATTACCGGTCTGATCACACTCAGTGTGCCGGTGCTCGTTGCTTCGCCAAGCGGATTACGTGCCACCACCTGGTAGTCGCCCTCATCCTCGGGCTGGCAGTTCACAATCACCTGCAGCATCAGTAAATTGTTGAGTGTTTGCCATGCCCCCCTCCCTACCAAATGATGCGCTCCACGCTCATCGGTATAAATGGTAATGCGCGAGTCGGGAGCCYCTGCTGCTTCTGCTAAAGGTTGTCCGTCCTTCAGCCATTCGACCGTCGGAGTTGGGAATCCGATCGCACAAATTTGCATTTCGAGAGGCGAGCCCTAAGGGGATAATTCAAAATTTTTTCGAAATTTCACAAGGGACCTGGTGGATGCTTTGGTTGTAAAGGCCGGGTCTGATTCTGGGCTTGCTTTCCACAGGGACCTCCTCTTCCTCGGCACGTTTTGGCAACGGCTTCTCCCCGTGAATGGTCAGCCCGGCCCTGGTGCTGGCAGTGCCGTGCTCATTGGTTGCCACGCAGCGGTAATAACCTGAAGGATTTTGTTCAAATAAAATGTACAAAACAACAATGTCATCAAATACCTTCAGCTGGGAAATCAACATTTTCCAAAGTCAGTTGTTGCGTGCCGTCCGGCAACGCTTCAATCTTCACACCATCGCTGGGCACAATTTCGATGCCATCCTTTAGCCATTTGATATCCGGAAACGGCTTTCCGTAGGGAAGACATTCGAATATCTGAAAATTATTTTAAAATCTGCTGGACTTAAAAATTCGGTAAGCAGTGCAAAATTTAAATTAATAAAAGAAAAATTTGAATCCTAAAAAAATTGCTCACTACTCTGTCACCCGGCTTTGCATGCTTCACAGTCAAAGGAATGGTGAAGCCGGGAGCGCGGCCAAACTCCTTGGCCAACTCTTGCAAGTCCTCCTTGGGCTTTTTCTCACGCAGTACTTGGACCTTAAGAATAGTAGCTTAATTAATTTTAACAATAAAGGTCTTTCGTCCAAAACAAGAATGGTGTTCTATTGTCCGAATGGTGCCAAACTGTCTAATCTCAAATGGTGTCAAATAGTTCGAAATGGATGGTCCGCTAAAATGCACCTCGGAAGCACTGCGTGCGCTTCCAAACGGGTTTTCTGCTACGCAACGATAGTTGCCGGAATCGGAGCGTAGTGAAGCGGGCACGCGCAATTCGCACCAGCCCTCCGGCGACAAATCTGCAATTTGCATGCGCTCGTAGGGAATTAGTCGATCACCGTCCTTGAACCTGTGTGAGAATGAAGAAAATAATAATCAGAATATTAGGAATGAAAGGAGTGATGGATCGAATGAATGAATTCAAGAAAAAATTCCTTTCGAATCCCTACCATTTGATGTGCCACCCTACCGTACCATTTGATGGTGGGTGCCGGCTCGCCCGAGAATCGACAACGCAGCACAAACTCTGTCCCCTCAGGACATTTGACATTCTGCAACGGCTCCACCAGCTTTGGCGCCTTGGCCATCTCTTTGGCACCCTCAGGCACCAGCGGGCCTTCCTCCAATGCCGCCTTCTTCACCGTTACCGTACATTTATCGTAGGCTGTGCCATGAGGGTTGGTTGCGATCACACGATAGACCTTAAATCAGAAAATGTCGTTATTTATGAACTTCCTAATGCTAGTCAGTCAAAATATCTGTCCAACCCCATCGTCGTCCAAGGTGCATTTGGGAATGATCAGATACGCGTTGCCGTCCACGTCTCGCTCCAACTGCACACGCTCGGACGGCCTGACCTGCTCGCCATCCTTGTACCACACCAGCTCAGGCGTCGGAATGCCCTCCACTTTGCAGTGCAACTTAAGCGGTTGGCCCTCTTGCACCCGTTGGTCGGCCAACTTGACGCTGATTTGCGGTGGTGTCGCCTCTTCTGCCGGGGCTCGAGTCTTAAAAATGAAATTTAATATCAAATACCTATTTATTTAATTCTCGCGAATGAACCAACTAGGTTTATGTTTTATCACAATATTCACCTCAATGCCTTCGTCAACGCGCACAAATGCTTTAGTGCTCGCCTGCCCGCTGTCATTGGTGGCAACACATCGGTAAGTGCCCTCGTCATGCAAAGTTGTTTCCCGTATTCGAAGCCGATAATGACCCTGAAAATTTCATAGAATTGTTATACATTTTTTGGCAAGAAATTTCGCTCTTGAGAAGCTACGGACCTGGTCCGGTTTATTGTCCCACTCGAATCGCACGTCTTCCATCAGTGGCCGCCCGTCCTTGGACCATTTGACGATTGGCATTGGCACACCGGCACATTTGCATTCCATCTCGATGGCAGAGCCGACGAACACGCTCAGGTCTTCCAGTGGAATGATGAAGTGAGGCGCRTCGCCCTCAACAACCTTAGGCTTCTCGACTTTCTTTCCGGCTAAATGTGAAAAAACAAAACAAAATTTCAATCAATTCTATTAAAATTGTACCCTCCACATGAGCAGTCGCTTGCGTCTTTGCTGTTCCGAGTAGGCTTGTCGCCTCGCAACGGTAGATGCCCTCGTCGGTCATGGAGCAGTCCTTGATGGTCAATTTGCACTCGCCGCCAGGCAGCTGCTCAATGAGAACCCTGGTAATGCAAAACTCCATTTTTAGCCAGAAAACGACACTCTTTCAAGACCTGTCCGATGGTTTTAACAGTTTGCCGTTACAGAACCATTTGATTTCAGGCTCAGGGTCCCCAGTGACTGCACAAGTAAACACCAAAATGTCTCCCTAAAAATAATTTAAAATATTTTAATGCAACTTCCCATAACYACCCTTTCGATGTACTGGTCGACCAGGCCTCGGGTAAAACACGGCTCGGCACCCTCCTTCTTGGGCTAGAAAAAATAGTTTTTCAAATACAGTGCATGCTGGACGCTTCACCTCCGCCTTCTGTGCCCTAACGTTGACTTGGCACGCGGTGTTCGTGCTGCCGTGTGCGTTCTGTGCAACACATCGGTATGCGCCGGCATCTGCCTCTGTTGCGTCTTGCACCGTCAATGTGCAGTCGCCCGTCTCGGGACTGTAGTCAATGGTGCAGCGGTCCGAGGCGCGCATCGGCACACCGTCTTTGTAGAATTGTACAGTGGCAGGCGGCACCGCTTCAACACGGCAGTTTAGCCGCAGCTGATCGCCCGCGTTCAGCTGCTGGTCCGTCAGGCCCGGGTTGAAGCGGGGCGCGAACTCCTTCTTCTCCTTCGCCTGTTCAACTTCTTCGACCTAAATTTCGAAAACTTAAATTGGAAAAATTATTTTTACGCAAGCCACACAACCCAACCTCCACGTTGTAGTGTGCGCGAGTGTCTGCCACACCGTACAAGTTCTTGGCGGCYCACAAATATTCGCCTACGTGCTCCTCGCGAAAATGCGCAATTCGTACGCGACATGCGCCGTCCGGTGTATTGCGCATTTCCACTTCGTCTGATGCTTCCAGCAATTTCTTAAATGCATTTGCCATTAATTGAGTAAGGCTATGCTATCCTCACCCCCTTATAGAACCATTCAATGTCCGCCGTCGGCTTTGCGTCAACATGGCATTCAATTGCCATGGGTTGTCCCTCGGGCACACGTCGGCCCCACAACGGAACGTTGAAGCGAGGGGGCCAGCCCTCCTTATCGCGCTGGCCTGCCAGCCAGTCCGCGCTGGGGTCAAACTGCGCATCGCACTCGTCGCGTCCATGCGCATTTGTAGCCACACAGCGCAACGTGCCAAAGTCTGTCTCTTGGATGTCCTGGTGAAAGGCAACGGGATACGATGCATTAACGAAAAATCGGTAGACAAAGATTTGCCTGAATGGTCATTGTCCAGTTCCCGTCGCTCATGTCCTCCAGTTTGAATCGTGTTTCTCGTGCGAAATCAATTGGTGCATCGTTGAGAATCCATTGCAGTTCCGGGGTTGGCACGCCGCGTACTTTGACCGTAAATTCGGCACGTTCACCTGGCGTGCCTTCCATGCTGCYAAGCGGAATGACAAACTTGGGCGCCATTGGCTCCGGTTCACGCGACAGCACTTTGACGTGGCATTTTGTCTCGGCCTGGCCAGCCTCGTTGGATGCGGTGGCCTTGAGATTTACAGCAAATAAATATATAAAAGAAATCAAATTTTAAAATGAAAATGAATTTTTTCTTTAAAGCTTGCTCAACGACCCGGACGGATGTTAGATACGACAGTCTCACTTTGAATTGTCCYGCTTCGCCTAGGAGCACATCGCGAATGCGCAACGTTGCTGTTCCGTCAAACCCAAGTCGGATGGCAATTCGATCTCCGTCAGGTTTTAGCTGTATCTCGTCTTTGAACCATTGGACCTCTTCAGGTAATGGCTGTCCTCCAACCTTTAAAAAATTTTGGCATATGAGCATCTTTCTTTTGTTATAAGTTGCCAGTAACTGATAAAACCAAGTTTTGACGGCTCCATGAACTTACTTTGCACTTCAGGTTCAGCGTTTCGCCCTCCGGCAATTCAACGTCTTCGAGAGGACTCAAGAACAGTGCCGGACTTGTTTCCGCCGCGCGCTTCTTAGCTCGCACATGTGCCACCGAGCCGCTGGACAGCTCGCCACCGCGCGGGTTCTCAAACACGACGCGATACGCGCCGCCGTCGGATGCAAGCGCACTTGGAATGCTCAGGGAATAGATGCCAGTGGACGGATTGGACACCTTAAGGAGGTCCAATTTTTATCTCCGTGCTTTTCACATGTAACTTTAAAGGTTTACGATTTTTATATGGTCGTCCGGCGTTATTTCTTCCCCGTTCTTGAACCATTTGACGCCTGAAGGCTCGTCGCCGTCCAGCTCGGAGATGAGCTCCAGCGGTTGGCCTTCGTCAATGGTAACATCCTGCAGACCCTTGCGCAACTTGAACACCGATGGCTTGTGCACACCCAGGTCGGCGGAAGACTCACACTCGCCGGCACGATTGGATAGAACAACCTGAACAAAGACTAAACATATTGGATAAGCTGCTTTAAAAAGGGATTCAGGTTGATGAGGAAACTGTAAAATTTTATCTTCTGCCTGAAATGCAGTGGAAATGAATAATTTGTGCTTAACTCCCATATCGTTACAGTACTCCTTTATGGTGTGCTTACTGTACCCTGTAATTAGCGACATCGTCAAGCAGCGCATTTTCGATGACCAATTCATATTTCTTCGGCGACACATCCTTCAAACGAATTCGAGCGCCCGGTGGTGCGTCAATCTCCTTTCCATTCTTGAACCATTTCACTGAAGAAYAAAAAAATAAAAATTCTTATTTTTTTAATAATCTGACCTGTCCGAATTGGCGCGGAAGTCTCCACGCGGAACACGTGCTCGTCTCCTTCGTCAACGTCAGTTGGCACCAAGCCTTGCACAATGCGTGGCATCTGGTCCACCTCGGCATGCGCAGATGACACCGCTTTGCCCGCGTCGTTGATGGCTTGCACCTCAAACTCACCTGCGTCCGACAGCTCGGCACTCGGGATTGTCATACGGTAACTAAAAGACACAGCAATATGTGAGCAACTATTTGGTGTTTTCTTAGAAGTTTCGCATATATAAAGAATATTTAAAGATTTTTTGATAAACACATTACGTTTGCTCGTCCACTTTGACCATTTTGACACGGCCATCTTTGTCCAACGGCTGGCCATCTTTCAGCCACCGAATTTGGTCCACATCGCCAGCAATTTGTACTTCGAATGTAAGCGCTTCACCCTCCGCAACAATTTGGTCCAACAGTGCTTTGACAATTTTCGGCAACTTAAATCAAAATATCTAATTTAAATGTGAATATATTTTACCTCTTTTTTGGCATTCTGTACCGTCAACTTTGCCTCACTATGCGCTTTTCCAGCCGTATTTTCGAGTTCGATTCGCACAGTGCCTCCATCGGATTTGTTGGCCGATTTAATAATCATACGAAAAATGCCACCGCTGTTCTCAACCTGAAAATGCCAATTTCGATTAAGAAAATCAATAATAATACTTTAAGCTCATGGCGACCATCCGGGTTAAGCTCTTGCCCGTTGCAGAACCATTTGACAGTATGCGGTATCTGTAAATGTATTAAAAGCGAATTTGAGCCATATTTATGAACCATTTTTGGATGCAGAATGAAACCCACCGATTTGAGGTTGGTCTCGCACCAGAACTCCGCCCGCTCGCCCTCCACCACAGTGAGGTCTTGCAGCGGTCGAATGAACTCCGGGAATGGCTCCACCGTTTGGCGCGCCTCGCAACGTGCCAGACCAGCGTCGTTGGCGATCTCGCACGCGTAATCGCCCGTGTCGTCCTGCAACGCGCTCGGCACTACCAGACGGAAGCGGTCAGGTCCAAGCTTCTCCATGCGCGAGCGGTCCGACGGGGACAGTTGCTGACCGTTCTTGTACCTTTTGGTTGATTTTTCAAAGAAAAAATCTCAATACTGAAATTTGACCTACCATCGCACGGTGTGCGGCTTTCCGAATGTCTCCACCTCCAGCACCAACTCGTCCTCCTCCGGAATGGTCTGCTCGCGCAACGGTCGTTCAAAGCGAGGCGGTTCCGCCGGCTTTTCTTCCGGCAGCAGCACAGTGAGTGCGCAACTGCATTCCACGCCAGGCTCGTCTTCGCGGTCAAAGACTTTGATCTGGGGGAAAAATGATTTAAAAAAGACATTTTGAAAAATAAAATTTATTGAAAAAGAGTTGGTGAACGAACTTGTGCCAAATTTTTTTAAATGCTATAGCACTTACGGAATAGTCGGCGGTGTCGTCCGCATCCGTGTCCGGTACCTCGAGCCGAAACTTTGTGTCCGACACGCGCTTCGGCTGCGCCTTCGTCCCCGTCTCGCTCGGCATCAGCTCCTGCCCGTCCTTGAACCATTTGACGGCAAATGCCGGCGCCCGGTCCGTCTCCGCCGCTAATAAAGTGTTTTTATCAATCTGTCAAGGCAGTTATGGCACGCACAATTTTTTTGGCATTTTTTACACCCTTTATTTGCGATCCGTTTAGCTGATAAGCTTATTATAATACAAAAACTGTCTGATCCTTCCTGGGAATCAGAGAAAATCGGTTAAAACGTGAAAATTCTACGATGCTAAAAAATTTGTGTTTTCAAGACTTGAAATTAATATTTTATTTATTTTTTATAATTATTAATAATTTTAAATAAATTAAGCACAATATTATTTTTAAAAGTGCACAGCTTAGCAAATTGGCGTTTAGTTTTTTGCAACTTGAATTGAATATTTTCGAAATTTTTACAGAGCACTGCGCGATGGCTTTTCGGCACCGTTACGTCCTCAAGCGGTCGCACAAAACGCAGCGGCTTGATCAAATGCAACGGCGCTTCGGACTGCGCTTCACCGCCCAAATTGGCTACCATCACCTATGACGTTTTTTGAAAGGATTTAAAATTAGTTTGAATTCTGAATTTCCTGCCCTGCCCCTCACCTTGTAATCCGCCTCATCATCCGCCCCGGCGGAGGAGATGATCAACCGGTAGCAGTTGCCATCCTGCTCTGTCTCCGGCTGCTCCATTTCCCGTCCGTTCTTGTACCATTTCACCGAGCGTACCGGTCCCTTCACCTCCACCTCAAACTTGGTGGGCTCTCCGGGCCGAACACTGACCGGCACCAAACCTCGTACAATCTCCGGTTTCTGCTCATCAGGCGCTTAAATGGATTGGAATATTAGGCAAAATTGTTTGAAGCTCAAATATGTACAATTCAGATTTTTAAAAAAAATACTATTAAATTATTTCAGTTTAACTTTAGGCTTCAATTTTTTTTTCAGGGCTTTAGATGAAGGCATTTTCGCCATTTGCATCATCGGCCAAATTATTAGACGAATTGCGCAATTTATTGGCATGGATGTTTTTGTGATTTGTGTAATGCTTTCAGCGAATGCGCAAAGCAAATTATTTGCAATTATCTTGCATTAAACACAACAAAATGTACGAACGAATATTATCGCTTCATCTTCCTCCCCCCTCCGACTGTAACGCGAAAATTGCGGAAAATTGTGGGATACTGAAAACCCATTTAGCCACAAATCAAACGAACCAGTTTGTTGATCAATACGCGAAAAATGTATAAATAAGCATGCCGAAAGCTTACAGAAGCAACAAATCCATTGACAGAAGTGATCTTTGGAAAATTGTGCCAGCTAAATCAATCTTTTTGTCTTTCTGTTAATTTTTAGATCCAAGAAACGATTAATTCCAAAAAAATGTTGATAAGATCACCTATTTTAGTTGATAACTRAAARCCGTTTGAAAAATCAGACAAAGCATTGCGATTTCAAAAATGCAAGAGCTCTTTCAATTAAAAACTGATCCCTGCCCAATCAAATGTYCTTATTATTTAGATTTAGTCCATTCACCAACATGAATTCCGCCGTACTTGTGCTGCTGCTTATGCTAATTGGAATTACTACGTTGTGTGTTGGTTCAGGTAAATTCAAGCGCCTCTTATTTTTTTTGAGAAATATTTCTTTCTTTCAAGAGCCCTACGGTTACGGTTATGGCGGCGGTTACGGACATCCGGACCCGCACCACGACGGGCACTATGGCTACGGACACGAGGACCCGCACCACGACGGGCACTATGGCTACGGACACGAGGACCCGCACCACGACGGACACTACGGTTACGGACACGAGGACCCGCACTACGGCAGCTATGGCTACGGTCACCATGATGGCCGACAGTCTGGGTACGGCTACGGTTACGGTGGCCCGCACCATGACGACGGCTACGGTGGAAATCGTTACGGCTACGGTCACCCGGGGCCCCATGGGTACGGGCACGGATTTGCGGGGTTTGTGCTGTAACGGACGAAGGACAACGGGGAGGAGGAGTCGTGATCATGCACAATCACCATCACAATGTTGTAGTAGCACATTACCATCATCATAACAATGAACATTTGCACTTGCACCTCACAATCGAATAAACGATTGATAAGCTTTTAATTGATTGACCATTGATAAGGATATGCCAGAATCCCTCTGAAACCAATTCAGAGCAAAGTACGCGCTCACCCTTTTCCGTGATGTTGGCTACGGACTCCGCATCACCCGCCTCATTGCTCACTTTAACCGCGTAGCGTCCAAAGTCGCCGTCGTTGGCCAACTCTGGGATGGTCAACCGGAAGTGACCGCCACCCAAATCCTCCGCAACTGCCCCCGACGCTTCGTCAAGCGGACATCCGTCTCGAAACCATTGCACATCGGTCGGACTTCCGTCCATTTCAACGTCTAATACCAGCGGAGAGCTCTGCACAAAAATTTGAGAAATTTGCAATATTAAAGGAACTCAACCTTCGGTAGACTCTGATCCTGAAGCCCCTTCCTGACGGTCGGTGCTTCGACTTCAATTGCTTTCGGTTTTTCTAATTCTTCTCCAACTTTTGCACCTTCTTCCAATGGCTTCTCTTCTTCCAATGGCTTTGCTTCTTCTTCAAACGGTTTAACTTCCTCTTCTTTCGGCTTAACCTCCTCCCATCCCATTTTTCCTGCTTCTTCTGGCGGCTTTTCCTCTTCCATTGGTTTTGCTTCTTCTTCAGCTGGTTTAGCTTCTTCTTCTTTTGGCTTTGCCTCCTCCCATTCCATCTTGGCCAATTCTTTGGGTGGTTTCTCTTCTTCCATCGGCTTTGCCTCTTCTTCAGCTGGTTTAGCTTCTTCTTCTTTTGGCTTTGCCTCCTCCCATCCTACTTTGGCTTCTTCCTCGGATGGTTTCTGTTCTTCCACGGGTTTAGCTTCTTCTTCAAACGATTTAACTTCCTCTTCTTTCGGTTCTGCCTCTTCCCACCCCATTTTTGCTGCTTCTTCTGACGGTTTTTCCTCTTCCATTGGCTTTTCTTCTATAAAAATACATTTAAAAATAAGAAACTTTTTAAAATATTACGAATCACGCTAAGCGGTGCTTTTGTCGTGACAGTGCCTGCCGGGTTGGTGGCCTCACAGCAATAGTTTCCCTGGTCATCCAGACGCGATTTCGGGATGATCAGCCGTTGCGTGCCGTCAGATGATGCCTCGAATTTGACGCCGTCGGCCAGACCCAACGGCACACCGTCCTTGTACCATTTGATCTCCGGCTGTGGCACACCGCTGACCTTACACTCGAAGACTGCTTCATCGCCTTCTTTGGCCTGGTTGTTGGAAAAATAATTTCATAATAGACCGAGTTTTCATTTTCGATCGGTAAAAATCAATTAAATTCTATTACCTGAACCGGCTTTAGTTCTTGTAGAAATTTTGGTGTCACTTCGGTCGGCATTGGAGCTTCGTCAGCCAGCAGCACGCGCAACGGTGCTTCAGTGCGTGCAGTGCCTGATGGGTTTGTTGCGCTACAGCGGAACACGCCCGCGTCAGTGATGCGTGCAGTGGGCAACGTCAGGCGGCACGTGCCATCCGGCAACTGTGTGGCATAGAAATGCACGTCCTCCGGTRCAATTTCATCGCTGTCCTAAAATGCAGGCGCTGATTAGAATACGATATTAATTTTATAAAAAGACTAGGGTAGAGCGGGATCGGGATTTTTAAAAAAATCGGGATCCCGGGATTTTGTCACGTCGCAAGTTCAGGATATGCCGATTGGCGCGTCAGAAATTTATTTGGATTTTTAACGAGATTATACGGAATTAAAGAAAAGTTGCAAACTTGCTCAAATTTATTAATTTAGAAAATTTTTCGCAAAAAATGCCATTAATGGTGCATAAAATCCCGATCAGGATCTCAATCTCGACTACGAGATCAACTAAAACCGGGATTGGAATTTCATGACCGGGATAATCCCTCCCGATCCCGACCGAGATGCCGATCCCGCTCTACCCTAAAGACTACAGTACCACCAATTTGATCAGACTCAAACATCGTCCGTTGTTAACTGTATTCATAAACTGTACCTTGTACCATTTGATCTCCGGCGTGGGCCAACCCTTCACAATACATTCGAACTCCGCCTGTTCACCTTCGGTGGCACGCACTTCTTGAAGACCCTTAACAAAGTACGGCGAAGACGGTTCCTCTTCAGGCTCCGGTTCTAAAAATGTGACCCTGTTTAGTTTATAAAATCCACTAAATTACAGTGTGCCTTTGTTTGTCCCCTACTGTAAATTACAGTACACTCACTACCTTGTACGGTCAACGTGACGTCGCTCCACACGTCGCCGTATTTGTTAGTTGCCTCGCAACGGTAGTCGTCCATGTCGCTCATCTGCGCATTTGTAATGATCAGCCGTTGCGTACCGTCTGGCAAATTTTCGAGGCGATAGCGCGGGTTGGCACCAGGCGTTATCAGCTGCTCGCCTTTGTACCATTTGACCTCGGGGAACGGAAGTCCGGAAATCCGGCCCTCCAAAATGCCAGTGTCGCACTGAAAATTGCGAAAACATTTCAAGGATATTTTATTATATTTTATTACTTAATTTAAGTAAATCTATCAAATTCCTTCCTGACCACTTTGACGGTGATCGGCCGGACGGGCTCAATGAAGTCGGGTGCTTCGCCCTCCGTCGGCAAACTTCCCTCAGCAGCAACTATAATTGGACCTTCGGTCCACGCTGTTCCAAAGTCATTTTCTGCATCACATCTGTGAAGAGATAAAATATTCATGAACCGGATTTGAAATTGATAAAAATTCAAATTGTGCCGTTGGACAAAAAACTATGTTTTGTACCTGTACTCCCCGGTGTCGTCCATGTCGGCATTGGTCAAGGTCAGTATGATAGTGCCGTCTTCGTGGTACTCTGTGCTGATTCGCTCCGARTCGACCAGCGGTCCGTAGCCTTGGCGAGACCAGGAGATGGTCGGCCGTGGATTGCCTTTCACCTTGCATCTCAGCACCGCCGTACCGRCAATTGTGGTGGTGCACGATTTGAGCAGCTCAACGAATTCGGGCGGCCCGGGAGCCATCTCTTCCGCGTCCCTAGGCGCTGGAAATCAGGAATTGAGTACAGCATTCCTCCGAAATTGAACTTTCTAGTCTTTTTAAATTACCTATGACGCCGAGTCGTGCCTCTGTCCAAATCTGATTGCCGCTGGCATCAGTCGCGACACATCGGTAGACGCCGATATGGTCAAAGTGTGCCTCCCGATCAAATAGCAGCCGTTGCGTGCCGTCCTGCAGCTGCTCTACGCGCAAGGAATACAGTTCCATCTTGTTTGCCAGAATAGCGCCGTCCTTCAGCCAGTCCACCCGCTTCACCGCATTAAGCACCGTCGGTTCCAGCTGACATTCAAACACAACTCTGAGCGTTCCCTTGGACACCTGCTGGTCCTGCAGTGTCCGACGCCATCTCAGTAGCGGAGCGTGCTCTTCCTGCGGTTGCTCAATGGGCCGCTCCTGCGCGTACCGTAGCGGGGCCTGCGTTTTTGCACGGCCTGTTGGATTGACCGCCTCGCAACGGTACATGCCCATGTCGGTGGCAGATGCGTGTAAGACGCGCAGCGTTTGGGTGCCATCTGCCAACTCTTCAATGATGACGTTCGGTTCTTGGCCGGGCACAATGGGCTTCTCGTCGCGATACCAGTGAATGTCCGGTTTTGACTCCGCCACGTTTACTTTGCAGCTCATCTCTGCCGTCTCACCCTCGCGCACCATCTTCGGCTCCAGTGGACGCAAAAACATAGGCTCGGCCTGCTCAAACTTGTGTTCGACCTCCATCTCCTCTGCGTACTTCAATGGCGCACTGGTCTGCGCACGACCAGCCACGTTGACCGCCTCGCAGCGGTACATGCCAATCTCGGCTTTAGTGGCCGATAGCACTCGCATCTTCAGTGTGCCGTCCGCGAGCTGCTCAATGACGACATTTGGCTCTTGGCCAGGGACAATGGGTTTTTCGTCGCGATACCAGCGGATGTCCGGCTTAGACTCTTCAGCATTCACCTTGCAACTCATCTCCGCCGTTTCGCCTTCCCGAACCGTTTGGGGTTCCAGTGGTACGAGGAACATGGGTTCGGCCTGTTGTGGTGCCGCTTCCTCCAGTCTCTGTTGAACATCAAAGTTGGCTTCGGACACGGACTGCCCAGCCTTGTTGGATGCTTTACAGCTGTATGTGCCGGCATCTTCCGGTCTGGCATTCTTTATGGTCAGCGAGTGCCGACCATCCGGCTCGTCCTTGCGCACAATGTGCTGCCCGTCAATTTGCACCGGCCTGCCATCCTTGAACCATTCAATCTTCGGCTCCGGCTTGCCGTCCACCTTGACAGTCATTGTGCCGGTGTCGCCCTCATTCACATCCAGTGGTTTCAGTTCTTGGATGATCTTCGGCACTTCCACATCTTCGATAACACCAAACTTGGCCTGTGTTACCACCTGGCCAGCATTGTTCACTGCCTTGCACGTATACGAGCCGGCATCTCTGGTCTTGGCATCCTTGATCACCAATCTGTGCCGACCTTGACAATCGTCGTGCTGGACAATGTGATCGCCATCGATATTCACCGGATAACCGTCTTTGTACCACTCCAACTTGGGCTCCGGCTTGCCACTAACCACCACGCTTAGTGTGCCAGATTCGCCTTCCCGCACTTCCACTGGCCTCAATCCCTCTACAAATTTCGGCGCTTCCGTGACCTCCTGCACATTCAGTTTGGTGTTTGTCTCAGCCTGTCCTGCCTTGTTCACCGCTTTGCACGTATATGTTCCGGCATCCGACGTTGTTACATTGTTCAACATCAGCGCGTGTTGACCCTGCTCGCCGTCTCGCTGCACTACGTGAACGGTGTCGACTTGCGCGGGCGCTCCATCTTTGTACCAGTGCACTTCCGGTTCAGGCTTTCCGGTCACGGTGACGGACAGTGTGGCGGATTCGTCCTCTTTGATGTGTATGTCTTTCAGCCCTTCCGTGAACCGGGGCGCTTCAATTTCCTCCTGCACGCTGAGTCGCCCTCTGCTTTCTGCCTCGCCTGCCTTGTTGGTCGCCTTGCAGGTGTACAGGCCTGCGTCTTCAAGGCGTGCGTCTTGCAGCGTCAGGCTGTGCCGTCCCACCGCCGCTTCGTCATCTTTGCGCACAATGTGTTGCCCGTCAATTTGCACCGGCTCTCCGTCTTTCAGCCACTCCAGTTGCGGTTCGGGTTTACCAATCACAGTTACGCGAAGCATGACAGACTCCGACAGCTTAACACTGATGTCCTTCAGCGGTTCTGTGAATTCGGGTCTCTGCGCCTCTTCCTCGACTCGGTCCACCTGTGACATTTGTAACGATGCCCACTCTTGAACTACGTAATATTTGTATTTACCGCTAGCTGGGCATGGCTGGTGTCCTGGCCCACTTTGTTGCTGATGCGAACACCGTAGTCGCCCGCGTCCTCAGTCAAGCAGTCGTGGATGATCAACTTGAACTCGCCGACCTCCCGGTACTCAACCAGCTCTAGCTTCTGGCCATCAGGCTGCAGTGGCTCGCCGTTCCGGAACCATTGTACTTCGGGTGGCGGCTGTCCGGGTTTTCCGGTGCCCAGTACACGAACACACATCTCGGCCGTCTCGTGCTCCTTGACGCGCAAGCGCTAAAATCCAAAATAAAAAAGTTTTTTATTAAAACCTTATAGTTGGACCCACCTTTAGTCCGTCAACGATACGCGGTCGCTCAACGCCCGGCTCAGAGGCGCGTACCGTGCATTCCGACACAGCCTGGCCAACACTGTTCTTGGCCACCGCGCGATACTGACGTAAGTCGCCCTCCAGAACGTCCTTGATCACCATACGCCAATGCGTGTTGGTCTCATCATGTTGGATGGACACGCGCGTGCCGGTTAAGATGCGGAAGCTGTCGTGTACGGTTTGGAACTCGACGGTCGGATGCGGAATGCCGGTCACGCTGCATTCCAGTACCACCTGACCTCCAATTTGCGCCTCCTGGTCCGATAGCGTGCGCGTAAACTGCGGCGCTTGTGCTGAAAACATGATTTATTTAAAAAATGCATGTTTTTTGAAACAAACTTTCGACGCGCAGTGTTGCGCTTGTCTCAGTCCGTCCCATAATGTTCTCGGCACGACACGTGTACGTGCCCGTCTGCGTCACTTCCACCGAATCGATGGTCAAACGCTGCACGCCCTTCACATTTTCGATATGCACTTGATGAGCCTCCTCCGTCAGGCGTTCCTCTTCGCGATACCAACTGCACGTCGGCTCCGGCAGCCCGGTCACCTTGCATTCAAATGTACAGCGTTCTGACTCGTGCACAAGCTTGTCCTGTAGTCGCACAACAAATTCAGGTGCAATCTGCACAGACTTATCCATCGTTTCTGAAAAATGAGTAGGTAAGTTGTAAAAGTCCAATTTCTGCTATTATTTTCTTCAAAATTTTAAAATTAAAAATCAAATCCAAAACCGAATCTGCATAATGAATGAATAACTAACTCACCGACAACAGTAAGCTCAGCTTCGCACACTGCGCTACCGGCCACATTCTCCACAACGACGGTGTACTTGCCGGCGTCTTCGGGCTCCACCTCGTCAATGACCAACTCGCTGGTGGTGAACCCTTCGATAGTCTGCACTTGGACTCGAATTCGGGCGATCAGCTCAATTTCCTTTGAGACAAATATTTTATTTTTATTTAAGGAAATTTTAAATTTATATTTTTCAATTTTCAATTTTCCCTGGAATTTTTGACCCGAATTTTGAATTTGTTATTGTTTTAGCCCTCACTTTTCCGTCTTTGAGCCACTTGCAGCAAACGCCCTTAACAATAATTCCAATGGTATATTAAAGCGCAAAAATGTTGAATAATTACCTTTGTGTCCGGCACCACACATTCAAAGATGGCCTGATGACCGCGTTGGGCTCGCGTGTCCTTGATTTTGGTGATGAACGCAGGCGCCATGATCGGTGTAGGCGTGCGCATGGTCTGACGCTCAGCTTCAAGCAGGTCATGCATCTGTTGCCCCTCCACCATTGAGCCGCTCTCCGACTCCGTGAACATGTCCGAGGTGTAAGTCTGAATTTAGGTGAGGCGATATTTAAGCTGAAAACTATTCAAAGATTATTTTTGATATTAAAACTTAATTTTATTCGATTTCTTTTGATAGATATTAAATGGATTTTTAATATTATACAGCAGAAAAAAAGCAATTAAAACATACTGCCATGTTTGCGGTGCAAGAAACTTCGCTAAATAAATTTGCATCATTTTTATGAGTTAGAACTTTCGAATTTTTAAAAATGCCCACCCCGCGTCGTTCTCTGCCTTGCAAATGATCTCGCCCACGTGTTTGTCCGGATTAAAATTGTTGACAACCAGTGTGGATGTGTTGCTGTCCGTCCGGATGCTAAGCTCACTCGAATCATGCACTTCCTGGCCGTTGATGAACCAGGCAACCGACGGGCGCGGGTCGCCCGTGTACACAACTTTGTGTTGGACCTAAAATTCATTGAAATTCTATTAAAAATTATCTGCTGACCTGAGAGCCTGGACGGGCCCGGACGTTGCTAAGCCATTCGAGAAAGTCTGGGGGCTCTCCACGCGGCAACACCTTCAGTGTGGCCTGCGACGATGCCTTGCCGAACTCGTTGACCGCCTCGCAGACCACCAGTCCCGAGTAGTCTATTGTGATGTTCTGAGAATATTTTTACATTTTATACCAAACATTTTTACATTTTATACCGAATCACTCATATTTACTCTTCCTATTGGAGGAATACCTTTATTATTACGGTATATGTGCCGGCATCGGCATGAATTTTGATGTTCTGCAACTCTTCCAGCTTCTTGCCGTTGATGAACCAAGTGACGTCAGGCATCGGTTCGCCGAGCAGTACTGCTTTCAACTTCAGCGTGTCCCCCTCACGACAGGTGGCATCGCAGAGGGCCGTCTCAAACTCCACTGGCACTGGTGCCATCACAGTCAGTTTGCCTGACAAAACGGTAATCATTAAACAAAATTTGTAGAAAAATTCATACATTCTCGTTCTTTTACCTTCAATGGTTGTCCTGTCCCATCTGTTGAGCGCCACACATTTGATCTTGCCGGTCATTTCTCGCGTACAGCCATGGATCACCAGCGTGTGCACTCCGCCCTCGCTGGTCAGTTCCGTGTCTTCAGTCTTACCGACCATATCGTTGTTGATGTACCTTACACAAACCATTCATTGCCAAACTGCCACAATTTTGAGTGCATACCATTTTGTATCCGGTATTGGGTCACCGCTGACCAGCACTTTGGCATAAAGCGAATCGCCTTCCTTCACAGTGATCGGGCCCAGATCGGACAAAAATTTAGGCTTTTCTTGGAAGCAACTCTTCTGCACGCCAATGTTAGCCGAACATTCTAAATTTCTCTCCATTTAAATACAAAAATCTCGAATCTGATCAGAGGCAATTCTGAAGCCCATTTTTTGCCCGTCGACCTGACCTGCAGTGCCGAACTTGTTCTCCGCCTGCAGCGTGATCCGACCCTGGTCCGTCTGTGCAGCGCGTGTAATTACCAACTTGTGTACGCCGTTTGCTTCCGCGCTCAGTTTGAGGTGCTCGTCCGACTGCAGCTGCTGCCCGTCCTTTAGCCAGCGTACCTCCGGTGTCGGCTTTACTCCGGGCCCCAGTTGGGCCTCCATCACCAAAGTCTTATTTACCTCCACCAAACGTTCCTAAAAACAATTTTAAATGTTAATTAATTAAATATTTATGCACTATTTCTCTAGGTAAACTCAGCGATAGAATATATCAACGATTTCGAGCAGTATACAAACAGAAGAGACGACAAATACCTCGATGCTGCGCACAAATACGGGTGCACCGCCGCTTTCTTTGACCGTCAAATGCGCATTCTGTCGCTTGGAGCCTGCACTGTTCTTTGCAGTGCACGCCAAGTCGCCCGCCTGGCCAAACTGCACATCGTTGATCTCCAGCATGTGCAAGTTGCCCTCCGAGCTGACTTTTATGTTGCTGAAAAAAATCATTTTTAATTTTGCCAGAATTTCAAAAAGAATTTAATTTGAAATTTTGCTGAAGAGCAAAAGCTTTTAGTGTCACTGGAGAATTTATTATTGGGTATTTTGGGATCGATTGAGAGAGTCTCACTTCTGGAAACCTTTTTTCTTGCACTTTTGTTTGCTTAAATTTCCGGAAATCCGATCTCRAAGGGGTTCACTTTTTTGAAAGGATAACATTTTGTTGACGGTTTATTTTTTGTAAAAAACTAAAATAAAATATATAGAAAAATATTACTCGGCCTTCACTGGCTCTCCATTAAATGTCCATTGCACTTCAGGCTCCGGAAATGCCTCAATTTTGGCGCTGAATTTCACTTTGTCACCTTCGATGACTTGGCGATCATTCATGTCGGTCAAAAATTGTGGAATTCCAGAACGTTTGTCGACCTGAAAATATTTTATAAATTTTATAATATTTAAATAATAAAAATTTGGATATTTTTAGTTTATACTTCATTTTTCATTACATTTTTAATTCTTTTTTAATAAATATATTTAACTATGCTAAAATTAAGTTTAATAATCAATTTGCGAAATCTAGCAAATTTACAACAATTTTCAGTTTGACCTTTAAGGTTGCGCCCGCCTCGGCCTGCCCATGGACATTTTGGGCGACCACCTTCACCTCCCCCGAGTCGTCCGTGTTCGGATGGAACAGCCGAATGGACGTTTTGCCGCTGACCGCGTCATGTTTGACTCTCAAATTCTCACCGCTGACCAGACACTCGCCTTTCAGGTACCTGCAGAATTAATGTTATAAAATCCCATAAATTTAAGCCCACCAATAGACCGCTGGCAATGGATTGCCGTGCACAATGGCACTGAACTTCACGGACTCCACCTCGTCAGTCACTTCATGATCTTGGGGCTCCCGGCTGAAGTACGGTGGGCCCGGCTTTGGCTGTACGGTAACATCGGCAGTCGATTCTGCAGAGCCTTGGCTGTTTTCGGCATGCACAACCACCCGTCCGGAGTGTTGAGCCGCGCTGGTCTCCTGGATGCGCAAACTTTGGCGCCCACCAYGTCCGGATGTAATCTGGAAATGCACATTTTTTGAAAAATTCAAAAATCCGAGGCAAAAATCTAAGTTTGGGCCCATTTGTCCCAGTATTTTCACTCAACCTGCATATTTGTGTCGGTGGCTTCCATTTCCTTCTCATTCAAGAGCCATTTCACGCTCGGCGCTGGCTGTCCATCAACGGTAGCCGACATTTCCACTTGTTCACCTTCCTGAACAAAAGAGTTATTCGTTTCAAATAATACAGTAACCATGGGTTGGATATAATTTTTGCTCAGACCTACAGTACCTTCACAGACGCTGATTGGAGCTGCTGCGTAAAACGGGGTTCGACAAGTCCCGCGCTCACCACACGAATTCGCGTGGAACTCTCTGAAGTGCCAGCCTCGTTGGCAGCCTCGACCATCAGCAGAGGTGCAGTGTTCTGCTGGCCGGTCTGCTGCATGTCCGGAGGAAGCACCACTCGGCTGAAACTTTCGACCTGCTCGTGCAGCTTCTCTTCTATGTGCACGCCACGCGTGCCATCCTGCAAATTTAGATGTTTGATTCCTTTATATATTTTGTTTCGCGCAGTATGCCAGAGATAATTGAAAATATTGAAAAATATTAGTCGCACATTTGTGCAATTGAGTAGAGGAATTTTTCTAAAAATTTTAAGGATCCAATTTATTTATATCCACCTGAAGTATTTGGTCATCCATGAACCATTTAACGCTGTCCGCATTTTGGATTTTGACTTCGACGACAAGTTCCTGGCCTTGTCTGCACTCCAGCAACTGGTCCAGACCCTGCTTGAACTCCGGTTTTGGCTTTTGTTCCTGCACAATTGAAACAGGTTTTCCTGAATTTAAAAAAATTACTTAATACATCTTTTTATATTTGAATAATTTTTAGACAATATAAATAATTATTATTTTTAATACAATTTCTTTTTTTTTGTCTTTTTTTGAATTTTTGCATTTTATTTTTATTTTTTTGTTTTCCACCTTCCACTTCAACTCCTTCCATAGGCTCCTCCCCAGTCCCAGTTTTCTGTACATTTTGCACTTGGGTCACTTGTGACTCGGTGCTGGATGTCTTTGATTCTTCCTCATCTGAAAAACGGCTCTTTTTGATCGGCGGAGTTGGCATTGGTTCAACGACGATCAGACGCGCGGAACATTCGTCGCTGCCTAAAACATTAGTGTTTTTTGAAATTATTATCTGAATTTTAAATAAATTTAAAATTAATATTGTATACCAAGTTTATTAGAGGCATTGACCACCACAAGACCGCTATCCGAAAATTGGTTGGTATCCAGAATCAGTTTGCACACTCCGGTGACCTCATCAAGTTCAACACGTGCACCGTCCGCTGAGGCAAAAATGCGACGGCCGCCAACAGACCTTTTTGGAAAAAATATACAATACTTTATACTAATTAATATCTCGAAACCAACCAAGCGTATTCCGGTGCAGGCATTGCGTCCGCATGCGCTTCAAATACCGCTTGCTCTCCGCGCTCCGTCTGCACCGTCCGCGACTTCATGTCCAGTTCAGGCGCTTTAGGCTTACGCTGCACGCTAAAGCGTGCAGTGGTCAGTGCATTCCCTTCCGAATTGGACGCGCTGCATTCAAGCATGCCTCCGTCCTCCAACTTGCACCCGTCCAACTCCAACTTAGAGCTGCCCTCAAACTCGCGCAGACGAACCTGAAAATTTACAGGATTAAATTAATCTCCTTTTAATTCTTGTACAAAATATTTTTTTGCATTTATTTTTATAAGTCTAATTCATATTTTTTGATTTTATAAATACTTTATTTAAACGATTCGAATCGACACGAACCCTTCCGCCGGTGTCCGTTGTCAGTTCAGTGCCGTTCAAAGTCCACCGAAACTTTGGAGGAGGCTCTGCTTCAGCGGTCACTTCAAACACAGCGGTTGCCCCCTCAGTTTCCGTTCTGTCCGCCAGCGGCTGGCGAAACATCGGTGCCTTCTTTTGCTTTTCGGCTGGTAGCACAATCAGGCGAGCCTTGGTCTCGAAACGTCCTATGTGATTTTCAGCTCTGAAATTGCGATTCAAAATAATATTAAAAATCCTTTTGAAATATTCACTGCTTAAAACATTCTCCCGTATTCCTGACAATCCCGAACTGCTTGAGAGTACCTGCACAACACAGTGCCGGCCCATTGGGTCGAGTCGAGAACAATTTTGTGCTCCGCTCCGTCCGCTTGAATGGACACAACGCCGGGCGTGATTCCGGCATCAAGCTTTTGGCCGTTCAAAAACCAGCTAATACTGGGCATCGGTGAACCGCGTACGACCGTGTCAAAAGTGGCCTCTTGACCCTGCTTTACGGTCTAAAAACGATAATTCCAAATTTAATTCATAAATCCCAAATGCCTAAAATTCTTAAAAAATGTTCCGATAAACGAAAAGCTCAAAAATCATTCAAAATTTAAAAAACTATGACAAATCACAGAAGAATTTCTAAAAAAAAGCCTCAAACCAAAATTGATCTTTCACGTCAATCCATGGAATTTACTCTTCATTCGTCAGTTTTGCCCACTGCCCCCGCTGCCTAAGCTTATGTGTTTATCCGTTATTTACCCATTTTACTCATTTCAGGGGGACAACTGTTGTACGGAATTGCCTTCATGGAAGAGAGTGAAAGGAGGAAGAAAAACGGACAGATGGACGTCAAAATCTCGATCGATTCGAGTCCGGGCTCTAACAACCAACACTTGCCTGGTCTTCAATGTCCTTGATAAAAGTGGGTGCACTGCGCGATTCTTCCTCTTCCGGTTCCACGGTAAGTCGAGCACGCGACTCGGCCTGCCCGTGCTAAAATTGGGGATGGTTGTGAATCTGACATTGCAAAAAACCTTTTAATATTTTTAACACAAAAATATCAATTACTTCGTTGGCGGCACGCGCCAGCAGTTCACCGTCGTGCGCGTCCATCATGCAGCGTGCAACTGTGACGCGGTAGTGGCCGTCAACCGCGCGAATGTCCACGCCGTGTTCCCCGTGCACAAGTGGACGACCCTTCAGTCGGAAGTCCACAATGGGCTGAAAGCACAAGGGGTGGTTAAACACAACAGAAACTTTATTCTATTCAATTAAACTTAGATTTTCTGAAAATGATTACAACCTCAAAATTATCTTTGAAGAATTTTTTCAAAGTGATGCGAGATTAAATAATGATAAAATCATTTTTGAGATGAATGATTTAGTCATTTCCAAAGATGCGAGATTGGTAGGATCAACCTCCGGGTATCCGATCACGTCCAGCTCGAACATGACTGCTCCGCCCTCCGTGATCACGCGGTCCTCCAGTGGGCGTTCAAACTGCGGTGGCATCGGCGGCACCCGGACGCGTAGGCGTGCCTCACAACTGCCGGAGCCGAGCCGGTTCTTGCCCTGACATGTGACGATACCGTCGAAGTGCCGATTCACGTCTTTGATGGTCAGCAAACAAATGCCGTCCTCGTTGATGAAGCGGATCTGAGTGTTCCAAGAAAAGGCATCTATTTATTTAAATAACCCTTTTCCTACCTTTTCCGACTCGGTTAGCGGGACTCCATTGATGTACCATATGACCTCGGGAACCGGATCTCCAGTCAACACAGCCTTGAATTTTACAGTATCTCCTTCGTTGCATTCCACGTCTTCGATCATAGCCTGAGGGGATCTTTTTCCGCTTCATCTCCTTTTATGTGCATTCCTTGCCTGAAACTCGGGCGGCACGTGGTTTTTGTCCGGGTCGGATGCCACCGTCAGCATACTGCATGACATCGCGTTACCGTACTCGTTGCTGATGCGGACCTAAACTTTTTAAAAGAATTCATAGAATTTTGGCGATAATCCGTGCCTCCTTTTTTTGTTTATTTAATAAATTTAATTTTAAACAAGTTCACAGTGTATGTGCCCGTGTCATCCGGCTGCGCATCGCGGATCTCCAGCTTGGCGTGCTGCCCATCGTATTGGATACGGAAGTCGTGAGAGGGGCGCAACGGCTGATCGTCCACCATCCAGATCAGCTCCGGCTCAGGCCAGCCGTCAACCTGATAACCAGTTAGAAACATATGCATTTTAATTCAAATTTTAGTATCAGTGCAACAATTAATGTTCAGTTGGCATTTGCTCAGTTTATTTTTTTGTGCTGCACCTCACAGTTGAAGCTGATCACATCGCCCTCCTTGCAGTCGAGCCGCTCCACCAACAATTTGATGAAGGAAGGAACGGCAGATTCTTTTTCAACTAAATTTCACAAATTTTCATTCATTTTTCTTTCACGGTGGCACACCTTTCAGCACTCGAAAGAATGCCGATGTGCTGGCCTGGCCATACTCGTTGGTGGCTACGCATGTGTATCGTCCGGTGTCCTCAGTCTAAAAATGGCATTAATAAATATGGCTGAATGAAAAAATCAAGAAAGAATCATGGTGCAACATTTTGGCATTTTGTATGGACAATTCGAGACAGCAGACATAATGGGTCACAAATAGAGATCGGCATGAACGAGTTTCCCGTTGCGCTACTTTTTGAAATTTCCGTTCCAGCTCACGCAATTTTTATTTTACCGGACTCTAGTCACAAATTACGAAATTTGAGGGCTCATTATGTGTTCCCGGCTTTTGGAATCCCGACTGTCGGGTACACATTTTACCGTCCCAAATGTCAGATAGCCAAATTTCGAATGACCCGTTTAAGATCAATTCTGGGCCCGGGTGTTTTCATAGTTTTAATTTGGTTGCAAATTCGAGTTCGCCTTGCCTGCACTGGGTCGATGGTCAGTGCGAAAAAGCCTTCATCGTCTGAATAGAAGGTGTGCCGTTCGTCGTTCTTCAGCAGCACATCATCCATGTACCTATCAGCATTTTGAATGGTCATCAAAATGATTTTCAGATAAAAATTATTAATTTAAATAATTTTTTAAATTCCAATTGATTCCTATTCTGAGATTGTAATTTTCCCAAAAATGCACTTTAACCATTCATAAATTTCTATTTTGCACCATGTGATGTCCGGCAGCGGGTAGCCGGTCACTTTGAGGCACATTTTGGCGGACGATTCTTGCAGAGTGCGGAAGCCGTATTGTGTGCGCGTAACCTAATGTAGGAGTGAAAAGAGTATAGCTTTAAATAATTTTTAAAGTGTTTTGGATAATTTTTTATTGGTTGGGCCCGCTCCATGAAACCGCCATTTGGCCGAGTTGAGGAATGTTATTAGGTAGATTGGGTTATCTCAGGAAATTTTTTAATGGAAATTATACTTTTATTTAAAAATCTAACAAAAAGAATTTAAAATTTATGAATAAAAAACATTTATTTTGTTCTACCCGCGTGCCCTGCATTTCCAGTGAAGTGCCGGTCGTTGTCCATTCAATGGACGAACTGCCGCCGCTGTACAGACTGGTAGATGAGCCAGTTGGTGAGATAACGGGCGGCGATTTGACCTTTTTGCGCGGCGGGCCCTCTTCGGGACCTAAGAAATATCAAAAAATTTAAAATKAAAAAACTAAATATTTTTGCAAAAATAAACATTAACAATAATAATTTGAATATTTCAAAAATTCCGCTATTTGCCCGGCGTTGGGCTGCTTCTGGTGCCAGCCGTTCTTCTTAGCGAAGGCATTGTGTCGATGTTGCGGTTGTGCTTAAGCGACAGACGACGCGACGTGGTCGGAGGCGGTGCCAACGACAGCGACAGTGTGCACTCGTCGTTACCGGCGAGTGCAGCCGCTAAACGCCCCCCGCTTTATTATAGTAGTCGCGCTTACACCAGGACGGGTCGACCAGCTCGATGCCGCCCTCCTCCGTCTCCAACAGTTCAATCACGTACATCACACGCAGCACCATTGTGTGTGGGTGGTTGACGTGTTTTGGGGGTAGGTTTTTTGTAGGAAATTTTGTGCCCACAAATTGTGTTTGCCCGAACACTGTTTGTGGACGCTGCTGTTCTCCGTCCGCGCCTTACACTCAAATGGGTTGGAATAATTTTTGAAATTTTTGTTTAAATAAAGGAGTTAGTAAAAGGAAAATTTCTAAATAAGTTCCAAAGCATCGTGTTGGCGATTCACTGTTTCAGTTACCTATTTGTTTTTTGGTATAATATTTGATAATTATAGGATGTTTACTTGATTAAGTGGTGATCGGAAACAGAAAAGAGTGAAAAAATGTTATCAATCGATAGATTTTGTGTCAGACAGACGTCACCCGCCCCCGAAAACACGCCAGTTAGCTAGAGCATAGGGGTTCAGGCATTTTGTTGGGCCCAAATGAACTATGAGTCAGGCAGAGAGAAAAGCAGTAGAAATTTGGAGGACAGAGAGTTGTGTGGGGCCAGATCGAGCAAAAAAAAACGAGCTTAAGCCGGTGGATCCCACGATAAGTCCAGAACTCGGTTGGTGATTAGAGGATGCCTCATTTAGCTTGGGTATCACAGGAGACCATTTGTTGCAGCAAATTTATCCCACCCCCGCCCCATCCCCTCCACGCCAAGGCCAAATCGAAGAAGCCAAAAGCCCCCGAGGGCTGCGGTCTGTCCTCTCACTCACCCCCACATTCCACTCATTCAGCTAAGGCGGAGGCTTTCCGATCAATACCGGTGGGTAAAAGCAGACGAGAGGCTTTTAGCAAAGCCGATCTAGGGGGGGGGGAGGCGTTTTGTGTGGCTGGCCAAGTGCTTGAGGCCAAGCTGAGTAGATTGGTATAAAAGCGGTTGATCAGAACGGGAAAAGGAGTGGATGAAGGAGGGGAGATAAAGCGGGCCTTCTGGAGTGGGTGGCACTAATGACAGCTGTTTCAAGGAGGCAGCATTTGCTGTTATTTCCGCCAGTAGTAGCAGCAGCAGCAGCAGAACAACAATTTGTCCAAATCCCGAGAATCGGCAAACTTGCGGGAGGGAAAATGTAAAACAACTCGAGCTATGGGTGTACTTCATTAAAATCCAAAAAAGCAAAAGCAATTTTCGAATCATAGCCATGGGGCACCTACAGAAATACGAAAAAGGTCAAAAGCAAATTTTAGAAAAAATTGGATCACCATATACATGCTAAAATAATGAGATTAAAATTAAATTGCCAAGAAAAGTTTGTAAAAATTGCAAGCCATTTAAATGTTTGCGTGCACTAAAAAATTTCTGTGAATTTTGAATTGGCTGATTATTTTTTGAGTTAGTAAGTAAACTCTTCCTACGCGAAAAGATTTATTTATGTAAGATAACAAAAATTGAATTTTTTCCATTTTCATAAAAATGCGGAAATCCGAATCCGAGTAAATTCGATTGTTTTCTTGCTATTAAGAATGRGAAGCTTTTAAGAAATTTAACAATTTATTAATGAAAAAGTTCAACAATTTGTCACAATGCTTCAAGGGCTTTGGCTCGGATTCGGATTTCACTAATCTCTTAAAAGGCGCTTGGAAATCAACAGCGTAAATTTCTAAAAAAAATATCTATTTTATCCTCAAAATTTCGGAATGGTCCGGTATCTGCTGAAAGGGCAGATCAGATGTCTCCCAGAAGAGCAAACCCACTTTCATTATCAGATCCGGATAATCCGAATCCTGCCAACACCCCTTCAATGTATGGTTGGTGTAATGCAGGTGATTAGGTTAGACTGTTCGTCTGTATTGCTCGAGCTGGTCGATCCGTTACCCCTCCTCAACATTCTCCTCCTCTGTCGACCCACCGATGGCCATTTGCATGTCGACAATGTCGCGCAGCCAAGCCTTGCGGACAAATTCCCGCGACTGTGCATCGCTGTGGACCGATTTGACCAAGAAGGTGGGCAGTCCAGGCTCTTCAGGTCGGAACACCATTGTGTCCTCCTCACGGCTGTGCTGACGCACTGTGTACTTGCCCAACTAGAATGTGTAAATTGGAATGGTTGATCAGAAAAGAAAGTTAGGGATACAGGAATAATCAAAGCAAAAAACATTCTCATACCYTACCCGCATTGTGGAGTAGTGGCGAAAAACTGGCGGGTACGACTTCATGTCTCGGTCAGTCAGCATCATTTTGTTGCGGAACAGAAAGATGTATCTCTCAGCTGACTCTTGCACATCATCTTCCCACACATTGAATAGTTCCTATTAAAATAATTAATAATTGCACTTTAAGTGACCAGAAATGAATGTTTTCTATTATCACATGTCTGTATATTCGGCCCAATTGGCCAATGTCCCCCGGGTAGTCCAACAGGTTCTTTGTGAATTCGATCTCCTGAGCCCGTATCGGCAATGATTGGATCAGCTCCAGCGCCTTCTGCATCATGTTGGCATTTTGCTGCTGTTGAATTCGCATCGAATACTTGATTAATTCCTAAAAAATAAACTAGACGCCTGCGGGGGGCTAAAGCCATGGAGGGGGGGGGGTAATTGATATTGAAGCAGAAGTTGTTGTTGAAACTGTTCCTAGGGCTTTTGCTTTAAATTCATTTATTTTATTTAATGGCGGATTTTTTTAATTTTTGATTAATTATGAGCACGTTCCTGGGCGGGCAAGRCCTCTATGGGGTTGGGCAAGCCTTTCCGGAGCCGGGCAAGCCCTCTCCGGTGTCGGGAAAACCTTTTCAGAGGTCGGGAAAGCCCTCTTCGGGGACGGCCAAGCCCTTCCCGGAGCCGGGCAAGCCTTTTCAGAGGTCGGGAAAGCCCTCTTCGGGGACGGCCAAGCCCTCCCCGGGGACGGGCAAGCCCTCTCCGGGGTCGGGCAAGCCTTTTCAGAGGTCGGGAAAGCCCTCTTCGGGGACGGCCAAGCCCTCACCAAGGCCGGGCAAGCCCTCTCCGGGGTCGGGCAAGCCTTTTCAGAGGTCGGGAAAGCCCTCTTCGGGGACGGCCAAGCCCTCCTCTTGTCGGGCAAGCCCTCTCCGGGGTCGGGCAAGCCTTTTCAGAGGTCGGGAAAGCCCTCTTCGGGGACGGCCAAGCCCTACCGAGGCCAGGCAAGCCCTCCCCGGGGACAGGCAAGCCCTTTCGAGAAACGTTCAATTTTTTGTTTTTTTCAATAATTTTGTTTTATTTAATTTTCAGTTCTCTCCACTTAACATTTCTCTACTCTTTGAAATTTCTTTAAACTAAAATTGGTTTTTTTTCTCATTTTCAATTTTTTTTTTAATTTCAATTAAATTAATTTCCTCTCCACTTAACTTTTCACCAACACTATTGTTCTATGGGTTGCACTACTGGGGGGTTACACCAGTAGAAGGTTCTCTCTCTCACCTTACGCTCGTATCTCTAACACTTTCTCTCACTTTTCCACACTATTTCTCCCTCATTTGATCTTTCCATATCTCATCAGTTTTGATCAGAACTCAACAAACTTTTTTTTGTTTAGCTCAGCTTTTTAAGCTGAATTTAATCCTATAAAATATATTTTAAAAAATTGAAAATTTCAAAATTTAATTTTTAAATTTTTGCATAGAATTGATCATACCGTAACTTGACAGTTATGATCATAACTCAACAAACTTTTTTTTGTTCAACTCAGCTCATCAAGCTGAGTCAAAATACCTTTTCAATTATTCCCTAAGGCAAAATTCGTACATTTCACTTTTTCACCCCAGCTAAATATAGGCATAAATTGGTTAGACCCGCCTTATCGACCCCTAACCCTAACCAACCCGGGCAAATGATATACCATTTTGAAGCTCAGGCATTGGGGCACCTTCTACCACAAAATCAGCCCAATGCTCAACCAAAAAATTTTCACCAAAAAGTTGGCGCAAAAAAAAATAAATTTTTCCAACTTTGACGACCCATTTCGACCTCAAGTCGAACTTTTACAGACCCGGTCAAGAAACATTTTTTGTAGCTTAATACCACCCCAACTTATAATTAACCAACCCCAACCCGATCCGAGCAAACCCCATCGTTTTTGTGAATTTCTCCCAAAAGTCCCAAAAAAAAGTCCGATTTTTCGACATTTTGTCCGCAGCATAAGTCTATCACAAGTTCGACTACCCCCACATAATATACCATTCGAACCCAAATTTTGTCTAGTTGTGCCTTTCTCCAAACCCAACTCTCAGACACAGCTTTAAACCACTTTTGCCCATCCAACTGCAACATGGTAGGCAAAAAGGGGCTCTTCTTTTTGGGGCGTTAGATTTTCGACCCTTTCGAGAAGTTAGAGGAAAAAAAAAACCATACGTTTGTCAAAACCTCGGAACTTTATCACTATGCAAAATTTCAGCCAAATCCAAACACACATCTCCGATATCAATGATTTCCCGCGGAGCTTCAAAACACAAGTTCCTTATAATTAGTAATCAAGTATTTAAACAAATTATTAACGCTAGAAATTATTACTTAACCGAATTATTTCCAAAACTAGTAAATTAAATATACCTTGAAGTATTCTTCATACTGTCTGATTCGGTTTGGTATCAGCTCCAGATAGTAGATGTACTCCTTCAGCTCTGAGCCAGCCTTTGACTTGGCATTCTTAAACATTTAATCATTATGAATTGGTAAACTTTTGTAATTGCCTCAAGAAATGTTTGTACGGCACTGTTCTCTGCGATAATTCGCTTCGCGTTCTCAACCTCGCGCATGATTGCAATATGTTGCTCAAAATCTCGCTCCAGGCGCAAAAATGTCTGCCCGACCTTTCCCGGGTCGTCCGAGTAGTACTGTAATCCATTCAGCATCACACTGTACATTGGAAAGGATTACGGTAGCTAAAGATTCAAAATTTCTAAAATACAAATGAATGTTTTAGAAGCTCACTTTGTGTGGAAATTGCACAGTTCGTGCATGTTCAACGTAAGTTGCTGGCGGTGCTCGCGCACTTCCTCAGGCGCCTCGGGCGCATCGAACGCCTCCAAATAGTGTTGCAAGCAGTTTCGCAGTTGCGCAGCGAATGCCTCCTCAGTGCAAAGTAYTTCGTGGAAAACTTGCCTGAGGGAAAAACAATATGTATTAATTTAAGAATAACAATTGAAAGTACAAGCGCTCACTCTCTCTTCAGCAGTGCTTGCTGCTGTTCGCTCAAATTTCGTTCATCAGCAGCCAACTCACGCGTATTCTTTCGCTGCGTGTAGTATTTTGACGGCGTTTCGAAGTATGAACCCGGCACCCAACCGGTCTGTGGAGGCTGAGCCTAAATGAATGATTTGCGCAATTGGATTCGGAGAAATGAAGGATTTGAAAAGCAGATCATAAATATTATAGATCGTCGGCTTTTGGTTTATCTAAAATTGATCAAATTTCGACATCTTTACTAACCTTTGTTCTGACTAGCCAATGGGCCGCGTTCTTGTTGTCAAGCACTTCCACAATTTGGCCCTGCTCCAACGGCAACGCCTCTTCCGGCGCTTGGCCCGGCTCCGGCACGTAAGCCTGGATAGCGATGAACACGGACAGCGACCGGTGCTGCTCCATGGCAGGCATTGCATTCGTTTTCTGTTGTTGTTGCTGTTGGTTTTGGTGGTAACGCTTGATGGGATCACCGGAAGAACTACGCGCATCCGCACTTGAGGMTGTTCTGGGAAGGAGACCCTTCAAAAATTGTGGATTTTTAAAAGCAAATTTTTTCAAACTAATCTGATATGCTAAAATCGCAGATATTCAAAAACTGATTTATGCACTGGTCAACTTTGTTATGCACCTGCTCTGATTCGGAACGCAACTGCCCGGAATGGATGGCGGCCAATCCGCGACTTCCACTTCGTTGTTCCTCAGCCGCAATGCGTCTGCAACAAATTTGAATGAGTATTTTTTTGGTTTTAAGTACCTAGGTATATCAATTTTCCAGTTTCTTAAATACCTCTGCTGGATGACAACATTAAAATTAAAAGAACAAAATATTATTTAATGAATAAATATTTTTTAAATCAAGCCTTAAATTGTCGTATTTGCGCTCAAGTTGCCGCTGTTTTCTGGTTATTCTGTCCATTGCCAAAAATAGCCAAATATGCCCGTATTTCAAAATATTTGAAAAACCACCAAAATTCGAAAATTGAAAAATTAACAGCTGTCCATTCGATGAGCATAAAACCACATATGTAGGTAGTAAATAAACAATAGAAAATGGCACAGAAATTGGCCGGAGAGAGAAGGAAAGGTAACCCAATCGATCCAATCAAACAAAAGCTTCTTTTTTTTTCTCAGCCATTAAAAATACGCCTCGAGCTAAGAATTTTGGATCTCTGACTTCTCTCGCTGATCTTCTTCGTCTTCTCTGTGCTCTGTAGACGGCAATGTGCGATTGAACTCGTCAAATAAACACTTTACTGTGTTCTGGCGAAATCTCCCCACTCATAATAAGTACAAGGCGCTCACAACAAGTGACTTACACTTTATTGTGTGGATATGTCCCATCAGCAGAGGGGTCGAGGACAACAATCCGATCGAGAGTGATCGGAAGTGGCGGGGACCAATGAGAACAGGAAAAAAGGAGCAGAAGAAAAGGGGGGATGGGGAAACAACCATTAGGGTGCATATCAGGGATGTAATCGGATGCAAAAAAAAAAAATTTCCTGAAATCTGCCCCCCCCAAAATGTCCAGAAACCGGAAAAATCCTTAAAAAGAATATAAATGAATTTAGCACGCTATTTACACAGAAATTCATCCATCCGACGATCAATTCAGCTCCTCATAGACTGCCTGGCGTTTGTTGCTTCTCCTGGACTGTTCGGTGTATGTAGATGAAAAGCCTTGTGGAAACGCTTCTCAGAAATAAAACCTGCACAAATTTTCCGCTGTTTAATAAGGCTATATTTCTTAACTGGATGAAATTTCCTTTTCGTGTTTCGTTTCGTTCGTAGATTTTCAGTTTCGTTTCGTGTTTCGTTGCCTGTTCCCATGGCGACCAATTTCTCCATTGATTATATTTGCTTTATTACTCATAACGAAAATGCCTCAAATTGTTGCCTCCCCGGTGAGGACATTGCGGGAAATTTGAGGCTTCTAATTTTATACCAACCAAAATTAGCCAATTTGTAATTCTTTTTAAATGCCGAAATATGTGCAAGTGTCTTTGCTGCTCCTGTCCACATATGTTACACTACACATCACTGCACAACAACCGTCTCTGCCCGTATCCTTCAAATGGCAAAACGTGGCACAATGCTACGTTGGTGAGAATGGCACATTCTTCAATGCCATTCTGATGAGCTGCGACAAATGCCCTGAAGGCATGGAACCAACATCAGAAAGGCTTAACGAGTGCCAATGTGCACCCGGAAGGATTTTCTCCAGTTCTGGCATCCCTCAAGGCAGAAATGACTGTGCAGCATGTGAGAAAGGTTTGACAAATGTATTTTTAGAAAAACCTACTTTCATGTAATGAATTATTTTTTTAAATAGATCATGCAGTGAGCAGTGATTTGGCATTCTGTGTAAAATGTTTGACCTCTGACGGAAGCTTTTTGAGCCCGGACATCAACACGGGCGAGTGTCCGCCATGTGCAGGTGGCCAAGAAATTGCACAACTCAACTGGKATAAACTGAACGGAAGTGGCCTAATATTTGAACAATGCACAAGATGTCCCGATGGGACAACGCCTAATGGCGCGGGCGACAAGTGCGTGCCGTGCCAGAGTGCGACATGTATGTGCGAAAAGGTATCGCGGAAGCAAAATGACTAGTACTGTAGAATAATRCYACAAAATTTCAGAATAGTTCACTCCCGTATTGCATTGATTTGGCAACCGATGCTTACCAAATACCGCTGCTGCTCATCGATGGCGCCAATGTTGCCGCTAGCTTTGCCTCTGATTACATAAAGCTGCACCTGCGCGATGCCGAATTCGCTTGCAAACGCGCCGACCGGCGCCAATGTGCGCACCTTGCAAATTTATGTACGCTGCAAGACTATGCACGTACAAGCGGAGGCGCGTGCAACGCACTTGAAAATGCCCGCGTCAGCCTGCAGCAGACAACGTCACAACAGTTACGGTTTTTGAAAATTAACCAAAAATCAAAAAATTCGGTTTCAGGTCTATTGTCCCACAACTTTTTTATGCCAACATTGATGCTTTGATGGAGATTTTTCGTGACACTGCCATTGATGCCATTTATGAGCTAGTTGAGCAAAGACGGAACAGCCGCTTGGACATTGTAGCAATGGCATTTTCGACGAACGGCACATTTCTTGGCCAAATGCCATTCGATAACGTATTTATGCAAAAATGCCCTTCGACATCATGGCGTGATCTTGCCAGGACAGCTTTACGCTTTGGCACTTTTTTTCGGCAAAAATGCGCGTGGATACTGGAAAATGCTGGCACGGAGAACATCTTTTTCGAGCTGTACATCCGCTTTGAGGACACGAACGGAGAAACTAAGGTAAACAAACTTTTATTGAGTTTAAAATTATTGGCAGCTTTATCCGATGCCAATTCTCAATGAGAACATCCGGGGCGACCAATATACTGGATTGTACCCCAATCGGTTGGACCGACTTCGTCGAGATTCTCGAGTGTTGATTACAAAGCGCTTTTATGTGGTTGACCGGCAATCCGCTGCTGATCAGTCACTCAAAAATCCGACTAATCAACTTGTTCGAAGTCCGGATCGGATCACATTGCACATCCATTTGCAGGTGCTTTATATTATATTTGACCAGATTTAAAATTTTATCATTTTTTAGCCTAATCAAGAGGGACGAATCTTCGTCCCGTACCTACAAATTTCACATGTTCAAATACAACAACATCAGGGTCAGAACAACAGCAGCAGCAGCAGCTCAACCTTCTCTAGCTCCGACACCTTTTTGGTGGAATTCGAGTTTCGAATTTCATACCACGCGGACAGCTACCCGTACGACAAAACTGTTGAGGTCGTAATGGCTACCACCTGTTCAATTGCCGCAGTTTGGGCTGCGATGCGTGCTTACAGGTCCTAGCATGTCCCGGGTTTAGTTRGGTGTGTTCTTAACATTGTTTTTGATGGTCCTCAAAAATATTAAATGGGTTCTTATCCATTCGGTGGATCAAAGATTTTGATCAAAGACTACCTAATTGGTTCCTGAATAGTAATAAGATTTAAGTCTTATATCAAACTTCGGACTGCCAAACTTTTCTCGCAAATTCGCAGTTGGGGCCGTCGTTCGGGTAAATTGATCATCGACGCGTCCACCATTCTCAAAATGGTACTGTATGCAGCTGACGGAATCGGCAACGTGTTTCTGCTAGTGATGAGCATCATCGCCGTTTGGCTCACCTTCGCGTACAAACTGCAAAGTCATTTGGCATGTGCATATTATTCTCTGAGTTTTTATTTGAAAACTTTTCTCTTAATGATTACTTTTTATTTTTATTTTGAATATTCTCTCACTTTTTTAGTTTTTGGTAATTTTTGGAATTAAATCTGGTGATCAGATGAAATCTGAATCCCTCGGTAGTTATCCATATTCGATCCAACAATTTGTATCAGTATAGCAGTAATTCCTATCAGGATCATAAAAATGGGTTCTCTATTCTACCAAACTTTAGTTTTACGTTCCGTTGGCCGATGTGCAGGAAGGCTCGTTCGTCGCATATTTGGTCTCAGCTACCGCGCTGAAGGCGTTGTCTCTGGCGCACACGCTGATGTCTGTGAATTGTTAAATTTTAAACCCTCTTTGTTTTTAGAAGCCTGACACTAATCCAAACATTCTTCATCGATTGGGAGCGGCCTCGAACATTGAGCACTCAGAAACATCCAATTGACAATTCAAAAGTGGAAGACAAAACTGCTCAAAATTCAGTCGTAATTTGGTAATGAAATTCGAAAGTTTCAAAAAAAAGGAATTTCGGCCCGGATCCCGGCCGGACTCGGAGTCGAACAATTCAAAAGCCCCAAACTTACAGGCGTACCTATCTGATCGCCAACGAATGGAATGAGCTGCAGCTGTACCGCAAGACCAGGCTCAGTGTGCAGCTGCTCACCGCATTGTTTCTGCTGGACTGCATGGAATTCGGCAACTTCGCCAAGCTACAGCCCGGGTTTGCACGACGTATGCTGCGTCAATGATGGGATTTCATTCTTATTTGTGCTTAATCCATATTCCAGAACAAACCATAAAATATTGTTTAGAAATTCATGGGGTTTTTGGTTCTTAACATGTGAGTATTTTTTTGAAGTAAAGTTCTCCCAAAGTTGGTCAACCGTCTGAAATTGTTGAGACGCGGATGAGCCGTTTTGCCGTGGACATTTGCTTCTATTTTGGAATTGAGATGGCCCAATGGCTCTTCCAGGTGGTCGTGGTCGAACGGCTAGTGGACCCATTCCGCAATTTTATGGACCTTTGCTCGGTGGCCAACATCAGTGTACTCGCTATGACAAACCCACTCGTAAGCATTGATCAGTTTTGAAATATGACAAATTGATTCTGATAAGCGTGGCTTCTACATTCACGGCCGTTCTGTGCATGGGTTTGCTGACACTGACATGCTTCAAATGAACGTTTTTCTTCAGCGGGAGCGGGTGTGGAAACTTATTAATAAAAAGCCCGGTCCGAGACATTTCGATTCGAGAATTCTCGAGAAAATATCATCCATGAAAACTCGTCTATCAGGAATCTATAGGAATTGAGTAGCCGTGATATACAGAAGTTCCTCATCTGTTCAAGGACAATTTATGCGCTATGCGCGGTCTTGAAATGGGCTCCGATCTGCAGACGTTTGTCGTCAATGTTCCGCGCGCCTTTCGCGAAAAAATTGATCAGATTATGGCAACAGCTGGTACTAATGGGACCGGTGAGTTAAAACAATCTTTTATTATTTATCCCGAAACTGTCAATGTTCAGCTATTGTGCGACAGAGTACAAATACGTTAGATAAGACTACGCTGCATATGCATCAGATAGCAGTGGCCTACAATGAGTTGAACGAGTACTTCAAGGACTTTGTGAACCGGGTAGACCCCCAGTGCGACTATGTGCTCACCAGCCCGCGGCTCGTTGAGGCATTGCTTGGCCTAGAACTCACTGATACCAGCGGAGTTGGCACATTCAGGAGGTAAAGTGTAAATCATAATACCGTGCTACAAACTCCTCAAATGGGCTTCAACACTGTCTCACCATTCATTTTGTAGAGATCCTTCGGAATGCGAGTACAGCTCGGCCTTCCTCTACGGCAACGAATGGGCGTTGATGTCGTTTGAAATGTTGTTGTTCTGTTTGGTGGATTTGTGGTGGCGGAGCCGACTGCTTGCGGCGTTTGTCACCTATTTGTTGTCAACCGGAATTGGCCACATGGTCAAGCTGTACTTCACTCACCAATTAGCCAAAAGCAGCATGGTGGACAGCCGTTTTCTGATCTGATATCAAAATGCATAAAAGTGTTATGAACTTCTGAATGCGTTGCAACAACAATTAAACATAATAAATTACTTTTTTATTGTTAATAAAAATGTCTTAAATAAATAATTATGCCGTTAAAATGGAAACATTTTCCGCGCCATTTTAAAAGGGTCCTCCGGTATTATCAGCCAATTAATGGTCAAATTGATCTTTTGCTGCTCATAGTTCCCATTAATCAGCTCCATCTGTTCCTTGGGTGTGCCGAGGATAGTGCCCAAATGGGAGAAGCCGACGAGCTGACCAAAATTTGGTGATTGAACGAGTAGGCTCCGATAATGTGGCTCATAATTTTTTAATTATTAGATAATTTATTAACAATTTTTCCACCTCGATGTGCTTATCCTCTGAAGGAATGGAGCTGACCAAAAGGCCATCGCAGTCGTAGTACCCCACCACCTCATCATGACGGGAAGAAATTGTGTACACGCGTTGGCTGGCCTCAAAATGCTGACTTAAATTGAAAACAGTTTTCACAATAAAAAATTCCTTAAAGGTCTGGTAGATGCATTTTTGCTTCTTTTTTGAAAAACAAATCAAATTCACAGTGAAAATGTGACCCATAATTGAAATATTCCACCCCTTGGGCGCATTGTTTATGTCCTGAAGAAATTGCGAATGGCATGTCATCCCGCTGATCGAGTTGCACGGCGCGTTGCCGGTGGCACGCGTGAGCGCACGGCACAAATGTACACAGTCGCGATTTGCACCCGCAACGCCGAGGAATGTGTGGACGAGTGCCGTCAACGGAGTGCCCAACTGAACGCCAGTGTCGACACAAACACCGCCCAAAATGGCCTAAAAATTGAAAATTTTACCAAATTTTCTTTCAACTAAAACCTTTCTCGCAATTGGTGATCCCATACTGTACCCGATGACATCAACTTGAGAGTCGGTGTAGTTTGCAACTGCGAGCAACAGCCAACGGAACTGAAATTAACCAAAAATGCTAAAATTTTCATTACCATTAAAAGTATGCCAACTAATTTCGCATTTAAAATGTTGCAAGCCAATTTTGAAGCTCTCCCCTTCATCAACTTACCCGCTGCACATGTTCACAGATCATTGCGTCGTGTGTCCAATTCACCGGCCCGTGCCCGTAACTGCTCGCGTACAGCTCCGAATCCGTGTAATTGTTCAACAGAAAGTACTGCCGTATGTTCTCGTACTCGGCAGCAAAGGTACTCAGTCTGCTGGTTGAATTGTCATCATTTGAGTTTAAGTCCCGGTTTTTCTAAATCCCGGTAGTACCACTCAACTCCTCTACTCGAAACCAAAATCAATTGAATTAATTTTACATAAACACCCGTGCACAATAATGATGGGCCGTTTTCTGGTGCGCCCCATTCCGCCTCGGTTGGGCATTGGCTTTGGTCCGCCTCCGAAGCTGCCAAGTGGGCCGAGATCCCTTCGAGCGATTGTCGCCTCGATGTCTGCACCGTATGTTACCGTAAGAAATTGGCTGAATGCTGACGAAATGATGGCCATGGAATGCGGAAGAATGGTGTAAGCAACGAAAATTGGGACAGAAAAATGGAAAACCATCATAAAATAAATATAGGTATGTATGTGAAAGAAAATAATCCAATCTGATGACTAAAAGAAATTTTGTTAATTTAATTTTTATTGTTTTAAATTATCAAAAATACTGTAAATCTGCAAAAATGCTGTATTAAAAATCCAAATAGTCGGGCAAAAGCTTTAATATTAAAGTTACAATCTCGCGTGTGGGTTTGGCTCGACCATAAATGGATAGATTAACCGGTCCATCGCTGTTGTTGGCTGGTTATTTGCAAATTTGCATTATCGTTTCGTATGAGCTCAGAATAAAGAGACATCACACAAACTCATAAATAAGCAAATGCATCAAATCATCCAAAAGCGCAAACAGAGTTTCTAAAATATAAAACTGGTCGTCTCCGACTCTTCGGCTGGGGTTGGTCGGGGAGTCCGTATACAGAGGTAATCTGGAAACAGCATATCGGATGTCGGGGGCGGGACCCTAATCCAAAAAATAGGGAAGGTTCCGGTTTCGATTAACCTTACAAATTAGGCTCATGGTTGAAAGAACCAAGAATACGGTTCCGATTTCATTTAAAAAAGAAGTKATTAAACTTCGGTTCACGGCGATTCATGGGAACGAAATTACGACTAAATTTACCAAAATAAATATACTCGTAACATTAATTGTTTTTTAATTCAGATAAAATTTATTAGACTGACAAAAATAAATGCTATTAATATTCATAGCTATGAATTTATGGCTTTTTGATGCATTGGAGGACTCTATTTACAGACGAAAGGTAACTTGTGTACTGTGTTGACAAATTTTAAATTCCAATGAGATATCAATCGGTTCAGGAACTTTGCCACCTCCGACAGGGACTCATAGACCACGAGGCACAGCCACGTCCGTCACCAGCCCCAGGAGCAACTAGGTATACCTACGTTCGGGCAACCACCGCACGGTTTCCCTATTCCGCGGCCTTCCAGTCCATATCCATCAATTCATAATTAATCGGAACGACCGAATGGGAAGGATATAGAAACGATGAGAATTAKATCAAAAATAAGCACATAATTTTATACACCGATCGCTTGAAAAATGATCTAAGTGCCGCATGTCAATTTGAAATCGCATCAGCGAGAGGTAGAGAAATTCGGATTTGATACCAAAAAAGTAAATTGTTATAGTATAACTAACATTAGAGGGAAGATTGGGCTGTCATACCAGATTGTTTAAAGAAACGTTTATGTGGGCGATTTCAATCCTCCTATTGATTGTCGGTTCACAAAAGCAACAGCTGTAACAACAAAATGCATATTTCCAACATTTGACAAAACCGGATAACCATTATTATTGTTGTTTCCACTGTACAAAAGGYCATATGAAYACTCGTTTGCGCCCGTTGCGCAGGGAGAGAACTGCCTGTATGTGCAAAATCGTGCGTTTGGCTCCCACATTATGTACAAGAGCCCGGACTTGGGTCCGATCGAGAGTTCGATAATCCGGACTCTGTTTTYAATACGTCTTTCATAGCAGTACAGTTCCGACTTGCCTTCAACTTAACCGCCATTTTGGGATTGTTTAAATCTTTCTGGCATAATTTAAATAATGCAAATCGTATGCTTAATGCCCTGGTCTCATCAACTGCGAGTAGAAATGTCAGTATCCGTCGCTATTTCTTGCTGCTGTCCAATGCCAGTAACAACAGAAATTCCACGCCCACTGTGGATGCTGTTTATGTCATCCTCCTCCGCTCCCTCCTTCATTAGCACGTCGTCCTCCTCATCCCCTGGCACAAAAGTGAACGAATCATTGCGCGCAGTTGTGTCGGAGCGGCGTCGTATAGACGACAGACGAGCCTTGCGAAAACGCTGCACGGCCTCCTCAACCTCCTCCCGGTCGTAGAGCAATTTGAACTCTTGCGCGTACCGCTCGAAGTCGTCGCCTGACAAAGTGTACGAGTGGGCAAATAAAATTCTTGCAAGAATTAATCCATTCCAACGAGGATGAGTCCGTTCATTGTCATCTAACACATTTAAGRTTTAATTGTTTGCCGAWTGATCACTGACTGGACATCACTTCGGCGAGCTGTTTACGGCCCTGTACATAGAGCACATGAGAGAACACAGTAAACATCAGCTGACGATCAGCGCTCTTCCAGGCCAGGTCGAGCAGTCGTCGCAGCGTTTTGTTGAACACCACCCGATCAATTTGCGCGTTCAGCAACAACCGAAGTGCCTCCAGCAAATGCCCTCGGGTCATCAGTACCTTTAAATGCGTTTCTTATTGCTAGATCATTAGTATTACGAAAATTGATCACCCCACCTCGACAATTTGCTCCCAGTCATGACGACGCTTCAGCATGTCCAGCCCGATCTGGTACAGGGCGGGACAGCGCGACGACAGTGTGATCAGTTCGTATGCCAAAAATTTGGATTTTTCAATAACTGAATATTGGAGCAGCTGCTGCAAACGATCAAACATGTCCGCAGCGACAAGCATTTTCACTAGCAACTCTGACACATACGTCTCCTAATGGGACGGGGAGGGTAGAAACAAAAAGTTGCCAAAATTCACATTCAAAAATTATAGCGAAGTCTATGCAAAATGGACCTACTAGTACAGTCTGTAAACTCTAAAGACCTATTAGTATTTAAAAATTTCAATATTTCGGCTATTAAAACGAAGAAAAAAAAATCAGTTTTCACGCACCTGAACTTTGACATTCGTCCGTTTCAGGATCAGGAAAAACTCCATCTAAATTAGTGAAAAAATATTTAGAGGATTTTTTAAAATGTTCGCACCATCAAACTAGCTAAACTCCGCTTGTCCACTTCGTCCTGTCGTTCGTGCAACGGCTCGAAAACGCTGCGCAAAAGGCTGTTGTGCGAGACGGTAATAGGCGCAAAAGGCGCCACCGGAGGGAACCATTTGGGCGTCGACGCCGCAAGGGACTCGACTACAAACAACAGTTGTCTTTATATATCTTTCTGTACCTTGGCAAATCTTTTTCCCAAACTTGCGCACCTCCACTCTCCTTGTTGACGTCGTCTTCCTGTAATGCGCCCTGCAGAATTTGTCGAAATATTTGCGTAATTCGCGCAAATTTGAGAGATTTGTGCAGAATGGCGCGCTGTAGCAGTTTAAGCAGAACAGACTCACCGTTCCTCCGGTTAATCAAAAATCGGACAAGAAAGTTCTAAAATGTTTGTTTAATTCAAGACACTCTTACTATGCCATCATTAGGGGTGCATTTCAATTCCGTATTGCAACAGATATCTGCGGATATGAATGTCATATCCGTATGTCTTATTTTTAAATTCCATAATCGTTATCCATCCGTATTAGGATATATCCGCGGATATCCGGACACCCGCGCACACGCCTAATTTAAGCCACCAAAATTATTAATAACAATTTATGGAACTAAATTAAAATTGAAAGTTCAAAAATCTAATTCAGCCCCATTAAAACATAACCATCAATCCGTCCGCACCAAATCATGCGCAGAGTCGGCCAGCAGTGTATGTTCGGCGTATTCAAGCTGAAGCTGTACACGGGTAAATAGCTCGTGCTGCAGATCCACCACAACGTCGGGCAAAGACATCTTCCACGCGGAATTGTACAGAAATGTGTCGGGCAACAACCGCAACCAATGCATTTCATTTAGTATTCCATCGTCGTTGTCATTTTTAAGGGGAAAAACATCGTTGGCACCATATGCAACGGCCGAAAACATGTGCAGTTGTGTTGAGCAAATAGGACGTTCGGTAGAAAGTTGGATGTCGAAAACCAGAGTGGATTTGGCATTCTGGAAGAGGTGAAACATTCATTAGAAAATGGAAGAAACAAACTTTGAGCCTTTTGCTCACTTTTCTTTAGCAATCTTTGCGAAAATTAATTTTTATTTGGTGAAGGGAGGGATTCCATCCTCCCCTTCACGGGTTTCACGAAGTCTAAAAGCTCCACAAAATTGGCTCAGAGCTCACTTTGTGATGGATCAGGATCAAATTGTCCACGACGTGAAGGCCAACGAGACCGACCAGGTCTAACCTCAGAAAACATTTCAGCTGTGGCGTTTGAGGCTCCGACGGCACCAACTCGTACACGTTCAGCCCCGTCGCGAACCCGTGGACGGCCTCAAATTTGAGCACCAAAATGCACAGTTTTCCGTAGCTAAAATTTAATTTGAGCAATTCAAGCCAAATAATTTGTAACAAACATTGACGCAACGCCAATGTCGCGTTCTAATAGTCGCGGCTTTGCCGAAGAAAAGCCAAAGTCCACCTCAAACGAGCCCAATGTGTGGGGGGCGTTTTGCTTAACAATAAATGTTATCGTTTCTTTGACAACCAAATTTTACAAATTTAGTTAATGATTAATCGGATTAAATGCTTCCTTAACTTTTGAGACTGTCAGAAAATAAAATGTTCGAAAATTTTGAATTTTTCGTGATCAGTAGTCTGTAACACTTTGCAAGCTGCTTGATCGATTACCTTATACTTGCACAAATATTCTAAAGACTTAGAAGCGCACCCCATCCCCACAAACCTGGAAGGTCAAGCAAGTCATCGTGTCATTTTTTACACCGCTGGAACAAATAAACAAATTTGAAGGGGCCTAAAAAAACGAAAATCAAATAAGTTATAATGACAAAAACCCTTTACTCACATGAAAGCTGTACCAATTGATGACCGTGGCCAACCGTTGGATGGATTTCAACACGCGCTTGTACGCGTTTACCAAATAAAACTCGCAACCCGCTTCCGTGACGAAAGCGATTTGGCGATTGGAAAGCCAATGGACGCCAAGGATGACGGCTCCTTTGAAGTTGCAGTTGTGCTGGAAGTTTGCCACCACTTTGCCATCCTGCAACACGGCAAATTCCTAACAAAATTGGAATTTCAGTAGAGGCGGGGGGGCAATTTCGAATCAAACTTGAATAGTCGTGAAAATTCAAAATTTTACAAAAATCAAGAGCAGATTCGGATTCTTCACTCCCCGAAACAAATAAAACTCATAGAATTTCGAATCGCCCAACCCTCACCCCGGGTGGCATGCCCTTGGGTTCGGGGGCATTCCGACTTTAGGTATGCGAGTGTTATGGAGCTTAGTTTTTTATTACAACGACGGAGTCTTCTTGTTGGATGCTGGCAATTTGTAGGTCGGGGGAGAAACCGACTGCTCTGACTCGTCCGAACTTCTCACGAATGCTAAAAGTAACATTTTCAAAAGTTGCGCAAAAAAGGACGCATCACGACGAATTAAAAAACTGTCCTCTAGCGTTTCGAGCCTTTGCTTACTCGAATAAAATTTCATGGTACGCTCGGTCTGCCGAGTTCGCAGTGATTGTCAACTGTTCACCTTCCGTTCGGATTGTGCAGACCTTAAAAAACCCTTAAAATTGGTTTAAAATACGTACCCCACCCTTTCCGTTACGCTGTCATAAAAAATGCCAATGTTTTTTGTGCCGTTGGTACGCAAATTCACAATATTTGCACCAATGTTGAGCATCAATTTTTGACTATTGGATGAGGGGCATCATGTGTTTCCGACAGTAGTTGATTTCGACAGTAAGTAATTTCGACAGTGGACTTCGACAGTGCCACTGTTTAAAATTCTGTAATTTTACAAAAAGTCTAAAATTCTTATTTTTAGAGCATTTCGACACACTTTGCGGGATGAGGAAGGGGGAAATCGCCAATAGGCGTCGCGGAGAAATTTTTAATATAATCTGTGTTAAGAAAACTGATCCAAAACTTCACAAATTATCAAATTTTGCAAACAATCGTTTCAATAAAATTTTCCAAACAATCGCTCGGTACCCCGCAATTCGGCGCGCAGGATTCGGCGCGACACGATTTGGCGGCGATAACAAAAGCCGGATACTTATAATAATGAAAGGCCGTGTAACGGCCCGCCAACAGCGAGCATGCGATGACGGAGCAAATAGTGGGGCGAGACAGAGGGCGGAGAAAGATCATCTTTGATAGTATTCAAATTGTCTCGGAGAGGAGTCGATTGATAATTACAAGAAAAACAAGTTTTTTTGATACTAGCGGGTTAGCTAGATGAACAGATTTGATTAATACRTTTTCATCTTTTGACATTTTTCCCCTTTTGGTTTTTTTCCTCTTGGCGTTTTAACCTTTTGACATTTTCCAACTTTTGGCACATTTCCCCATTTCTTTTGGCATTTTCATCTTGTGGCACTTTTCCCTCTTGATTTTCCCTTTTTCCCCTTTTGGCACTATTCTTGGCATTTTCTCCCTTTTTACCTTTTCCCCTTTGGGCAATTTTCCCTTTTGGCACTTTTCCTCTTGGCACTATTCTTCGTGGCATTTTCTCTCTTTCCCCCTTGGCATTTCACCTTTTGGCTTTTTCCTTTTGTCACTTTGCCGCTTGGCACTTTTCCCTTTTGGCACTGTTCGTTTTTGGCATTTTGCCTTTTGGCACTTTTCCATTTTTGCATTTTGCCTTTTGGCCCCTCTTGGCACTATTCCTCTTGGCATTTTCTCTCTTTCCCTTTTGGCACTTTTCCCCCTTGGCACTTTTCCCCGCTTTTGGCTTTTCCCCCTTGGCATTTCACCTTTTGGCACTTTTCCTTTTGGCATTTTCATCTTGTGGCACTTTTCCC
>MEIZ01000069.1:338554-349478 GCA_001723225.1 Globodera ellingtonae
TTTTGGGTGAATTCCGTATTCCGTGATTTGGCTGATTCCGTATTCCGTGATTTGGCTGATTCCGTATCCCGTGATTTTGTGCGATCTCGCATTTTTGACTCGATTTGTTAAGAGATTGCAAATAAATTTGCAGAAGATGTGATGCTTTTTTGCTTTAAAAAAAAATTGAAAATGAGGTTTTTTTATTAAGAAAATTCCCAATTATTTCAAACCGGAACACGCTTTTTCATTAAAAATGAAAATACACAGAAAAAAATGGAAAAACATTACGCCAAATATTCAAAATTTAATAGAAATTTACCATTTATCAGTGAAATTTTTAAAAAGCCACAAAAAACCTCATCAAACTCCAAAAAACCACAAAATGAGGCTAAACCTCATTTTAAAAATTTAGCCTCATCGGACTATCAAAAAACCACAAAATGAGGCTAAAACCTCAAATCTGGCAACCCTGTTTATGAGTCCATTCAACATTTATATTATCTTTACTTTTAAATTTTCAAAAAAACAATTTAGTCAGAAAAAAATTAAAAAAAGTAATAAAGGATTAAAACTGCAAAAATTTCGGTAATTACTTTATTAGTAATGGATGCGCCATTAGCAGAACAAAGAGATACTATTGGACTTCAGCAGTGGCTCCAAAATACCGGAGTAGCGGGAACAGGTTAAAACATCTTGTTTTTGTTATTGAATAATTTTCAAGTATTTTTAGACTCTTCTGATTATATTGGACAATTTAAGCTTCAAAGCGACACCGAAGAGGTTCATTCATTGATTTGTTTGGTATATATACAAATAAATTCTGGTTACGGGCCTGAGCTCACTTATACCGCGCGGCCAAAAAATTAAAATAACCCTTGGTCATAATGGATGTAAAATTGGGAATAAACGCCCCGAAAAATCCTAGGAACACTTTTTTTAAACTTTTTAGTAACTTTGAAGTGCAATCAATAACTAGGATTCGGATTTCTAGTCTTTTTTGCTTATTTTTTCTGCGGCTTTATATTGGCGAGATTGGTGCCGCAAATTTTATAAACCTTAAATTTTACATGTTTAGATAAACGAAGTTGTCGAACAACTCTGCACAAATGTCTCAGAGCTTCGTGCGGATACGGAACAGACCGAATTGGGTATGCAACAGTCACAAACGACGTCAACCAGTGTTGTTGTTGTTGATGGTCATTTGCAACAGAGTGAAGCAGATGAGATCGGTGTTGAACCAGCACCAGTTGTTACTGCTAATCATCAGAATGGTTCTGGCAACAACGAAGCTGACGAGTTGGCAAAACTTCGCTTTGGCATTGTGGAACGTATTGAAATTGCTATTTCGAGCCACGGCTTTGACGAACTGTTGCGATCAATTGGTCGAAAAATATGGGTAAAACAGCCGTGCCAGAAGAAGAGGATGGACCGCCGGTGCAAACCAAAGACAAAGGTGAACAATGCTACGGCTAAGTCGACGAAACGGACTTCCGGTGTTGATGCTGGCGCCGAGCGGGAGGAAATGCTTAACCGGTCGGACTTTGGTCAAGGTTAATGCGAAAGGAATTGTGGTTTCCGTTTTCCATCGGTATGCTTCTACAATTTTTAGTGATGGCTCCGCTTATGTGCAACTCTCAAGAGGATCCAATCTATCGAATGTGCCTTCAACTTCCGGGAATGCCGATTGTTACAGCGCGTCTCATTTTCCAAATCAACCAATTTCTGTGCCAATTCATCTCCTTCATCCCAAAAGAAGCCTTGGGCGAGATCAACAACAAGCATTCCTTCACTCTGTTCAACACCTCAATTGTAAAGGTTGTGTCACAATTCGGGGATGAAAAATATTATTACAAAATTTTAGGGGGTGATTTTGGAAAAGTTCCAATTTTGGTTGAAGATTATCGGGAGAGAGGGGAGGGGTCTTTGAATGAATTTCAATTTAAAAAATTCAGAAAGCGCTTCAGGAAAGAGAGACTCCGCAATTGTTGGAGGATAAAATGATGGTAACTACTATAAATTTTATATCGACCTGAAGGTTTATATGGCAATTTTGGGCTTAATTCGGAGGGTTATTTCCAAATCAACCCTCCTCACCACGAAAGTTTAGTAAAAACTTGGTCAAACAAATTCACAAAAAAAATTTCCGACCTGGATGGCCTTTTTAGTCCACTTTGGCGACTACCGTCAAATACGCACAGAACTATGCTCAATGCCAGGAGGGCATTGTGTACGCGATGCGAACTTTTCAAAAGGTCGCCGAATATTTGGAACAAGTCTGACGGGGAGGGGGTCGCGTCGGTGAACGATGAAACAGCGGTTACATACGACCATCCTTTTTCGTATTCTAATTTTGCTCAACAAATGTCCCCCCCCCCCAATTTTATTAGTATGAAGTTCAAGCATTTTCTCCTTGCCGGTGCTCATTCTTCCCGAATTTTTTGTTTGTACCAACCGACTGAAATAATCTCATTCTGGGATATGGATTATAATTTATGTGTATTGTATTGCTTGTTGACGTTCTGCGATCATTGATTATTTAGTAACCATATCCGTGGAAAACCTCCGTCTTTTCGACCATGTTGTATACAACATCTCAGCACTAAGAATCCACCACTACGGCTGCTATAATTTGATACTGTACATCATTTTCACACTGTTTTTGAATTCTGGATAAAAATGGAAACTTTTGACAATGGTTGTTTTCTACAGTAAAGTTCAAGTTCAATTTGGTCTGTGCTGCAAAATTTTTTTTTTTTGTAACAATAAATCAATGCTTTTTCGGAGCTTATAATTATTGAAAACTATTATTGCACAGTTTGCCGTTACTTTGCCTGCGGCGATTGTTGACAGAATGCAAAACTCAGACAGTGCAGAAAAGGCCAAAGTATTGATGAAGGAATTGGAGGAAATTGATGCGCAGCTCCAGCGGCACGGGGCCCAACTTGCAGAGGTTGTTAAATTCCCTCGAACAGAACGGTTTCTGTAGTTGTTTGCTTTTTCTGGTCATGGAACCATTGTTAGGTCAACAAACTCCGGTCCGATAATGTAGAAAACGATCTCGAGTTTGGGTAAGTTTGGAAGTTCTAATTTTAAGAACAATATCGGCATGAACGAACCGTTGGTGGACGAGAATGGCTATCCGCGCAACGATGTGAACATTTATCTGGTTCGCACTGCTCGCCATGCGATTGTTTGTGAGTTTTCAATCTTGGTCAGAGCTTCAGGGTTAAGGCCAAATTTTAGCCGAAATTTTGTTTCTTTTATTAGCGATTTAAAAAATAGTATTTCAGGTCTCCAAAATGATCGAAAAGAAAAAATGAAGGAAATTGATGCGATACTGCTAGAGGTGCACGCTCAAACAAGGCCGGAACATGGCGAGGAAATGGAGACCGATGAACAGCAACACCAACAAATTGTGCACAGGACGAGGTGAATGGTATTTCTACTTATATGCTTACATGGTTTAAAACCGGTCGTCCTTTCGTTGAGCTAACACATGTGCCCTGGGCTGAAGTGTCCTTTTCAATGGGGACTCAGTTGTCCGCAACTTAATTTAAGCAAAATTTAGCACTTTCAAAAAACACGTGAGGATTCCGAACTAAGGTTTAAAACGAAGTTCTTTTTTATAGGTACTAAAGTCTGGGTTTCTCTCWTCAACACATATCCGCAAAAAAATAGGTAAAACACTATAAATCCGGACCCTAGTAAAGTAGAATTCCGGTTAAAATATATCCATTTCACAATAATTATGAATTTACTTACTATATCTTTGTGATTCAGCAACAACCCTTTTGTGCAGGTGGACGGCGTGTCGCCCGACTCACCGGCACAAGCAGCTGTAAATTTTTAATTTAAAATTTGGGTTTTCTTTTTCCCGTCAATTTTTATTCTTTAACTCGGAAAAAGACTGTTTGGGGCTGATTAGACTCTTGCGCAAATGTTTCTCCTTTGACGGGACTTTATGGATATTTTTTTGTGCTTTTCTTATTTTATGAATGTTAAGGGTCTTTCTAAGGGCGATTTGATCATTCAATTTGGCCCTTTGCATGCAGACATCTTCAACAAGATGAATCAGATCAAGGAGGTGGTCGAGAGGAATGTAAACGTGAGTGCTACGGGTCGTATAATAAATGTCACAATTTCCCCTATTATGTCTATATATTTATTTATGTTGAACAATCATTCAGAAGCCTATTCGTATTACGGCACTGCGCGGTGGGCGTGTGCAGAAGTTGCAGTTAGTGCCGCGTGCATGGAACGGTGCGGGCCTCGTCGGCTGCGTGTTCATCGAATTGGAGGGAAACAAATAAGAGCAATCAAAACTTTAAAAAAGTTGTGACCACCGTTTGTGGTCTTAAATGAATATTTTGAATAATTAGACGAAAATTAATATTTATTAATAATTTGAAAAAAGTCGCCGCGACGCCTAAAATATTTCTTTGCTTAGGCCCCCGCCCCAAACATTTACACTTGCATTTTTTGAAGGTTTGGCTTCGTCTATTCATAAGTATTATGTATTTCCCAATTTTCGACCTTTTCCATTACGTATTGGCGGTGGGGGCGGGGATGTGAAGGATTGATTGCTGTTAGGCTCAAGCCTTTCATTATCCCCCCGTGGCTGTGTTTGTTTCCGTCGTTATTTTGGCTTATGGACCCCTCCGGGCAGGAAAGAAAGAAAGTGGAGGCAACAAAGGCTTCGATCGGTGGAGTTCGTTCCTTGACAGCTGTGTCGGCTGTCAGAGCCACTCATCAAACAATATTCACTCACACAACTTAAATTTACCAATCTCCTCCCGCTCCAGGGAACAAAAAAAACGCACACCTTGACAGAACAATCCCTCGAGGGTGGGGGAAGGTTTAAACAGAATTGGTTCCAAAATAGTTGCGAACCCGTTGATTTAAGTCAAATCTGGATACAAATTCTCGGATTTGCAAGACTTATTTTGTTTCTTAAATAATTGCCCCTAATAGTAAGAGCTTTTCGTTTTTAATGTAAGCCCGGTTTTCTAGTCGGTTATTTACTGTGGCTTTATATTGGCGAAATATGCACGAAAACATGTTTTTATCGGAGATTTCGTCGTATTACGAGACTATCCGAGACTCTATTGCGAGATTTCACGACTAAAATAATCTTGAGACTATTTTAAGATTTTTGAGAATCCGTTATCTTTCAGGAATATTTTGCTTGTGAACTTGAATTTTGGAGACTACATATTTTGCCACTTTTTTGCGGTTCTACAGTAGGTCGTTTCGTAAAAAAAGCAAGCGTGGGCGTTTCGTAAAAAAGGCAAATGGGGCGCTTTTCAACAGTTTTTTTGTTATAACTTATTTCAAAGCTAACCAAATCAAGAAATTTTGATATCATTCGAAAGCATGCAATAGGTAGAAGTTTTTAAACTCAAAAGCTAAGCTATAGGACAATTCTCAAAAAAGTTATGGCCAGAAAACGCTTTTTTGGCCACAATTGGCTTTATGTTTGGCCAATCGCTTAGCTTTTGCTTGCTAATAGCTTCTCCTCCTCCTAAGTTTTCGATTAATACTAAAATTGCTTGATTTGGTTAGCTTTGAAAGAAGTTATAACAAAAAAAAACTTTTAAAAAGCGCCCCATTTGCCTTTTTTACGAAACGCCCACGCTTGCCTCTTTTACGAAACGACCCAGCACGCTTTTTTGCGACTATTTTTTCAACTTTTGAGATTCTTCGAGACTAAAAGTCCGGGCCCTATAATTAATAGGGTCCGGTTTTTTATTTTAGTGCTTATATGTTCTGAAGAATACAGCCTAAAAATAGCCTTTTCGCGTAGCTTTTTGGACAAGGTAGAAATTACATATTTTAACATATTTCGGGGGTGTTGGCGAAAAAAGCATATTTTGGGGGTTTGAGCATATTTCGGGTAGAGATCGGGCACGGGCCGGGGTCCGTACGGGTTTTCACGGACCCCGTAGCCCGTACGTGTTATTTTGGGCCGACACGGAGTCACGGAGTACACGGGGTTTTAGTCCGAATAGCTCGGTAACCCTTTTATCGTGTTTTATTGACAAAATACTTCAATATCTGACAAATGAGCATTAAATTTTTTTCAAAAAACCCTTGCCCGTGTACGGACCCCGTGTCTTTGCAAAACACGGGGTTACACGGAGTTTTAGCCCCGTGTCCGTGTCATTTGAAAATCTCGATCTCTAATTTCGAGCATATTTTGGTATTTTTGACCAAAAATTTGAAAAAATACACCCAAATCATTGATTCTTACGGTTTTTGAGAATTGATTCATCTTTACTTATGGATTTTTAGTCATTTTTGAAAAGAAGGCCTGAAAAACTAAACTTTCGCGTAAAAAAATAAAAAATGGCGGCGTTGAACTGGCTGGGTAGGGCGCAGATGGCCAAAATCAATGAGTTGGCCTGGCGGTTAAAACTACGGTTTTTTAGAATTTTTCAAAAAGTTAAAATAATATGCGAATAGTCTTTAAATCTACTTAATATGAACGAACCCCGACTCGTTCCCCACCCCGACTCGTTCTCTTTACCCCGACTCGTTCTCTCTACCCGTTCCCTTTACCCGACCATGAATCCGGGTTCCCTTTTTGCGTATATCGAACCCCTAACCTGAATTCGAACATTAGTCGAAAAAAACTTTTTTTAAAAAAAATATTATATTGCTAGAGGTTTTTTGGAGGTCTTAGGATTTCATTGGGTTCCGAACCCCGGGCCCAAAATCGAAAAATTTTAGAAAGATCGAAATGGAGGGCAGAATCGGATTCTATGCCCCGGTATGACTATTAAACTTTTTTTTTTAAAAATCTTTTCCCCCTGGAAAGACCTTTTTAGTGACTTTGGAAAACAATTTTTTTTAAGTCGGGGTAAAGGGAACGGGTAAAGAGAACGAGTCGGGGTAAAGAGAACGAGTCGGGGTAAAGAGATGTAGAATAAATAATTTGATTTATCTCTTTAATAATCGCGAGTGAATATTATTGGTCCAAATTTCAAATGGAAATCACTTTTTAATATTTTGGCGCGTTTAGAAATGAATTTAACAAAAAAATATTGAAATTCGACTCTTTTTGTCTTTTGTCGCGACTTTTGCTCTGACGTCAAATTAGGACGTCTTGTCGTCGGTGGTTGACGTAATTGTTTGGAAGAGGAGAACTCATGACTAAGAAAAAGCCAAGACACTTGGAGCACCCACCGAATGAACTCCCTGGAGTCCTTGGAAGCCATGTAGGCCAGATTTAAAATGATTAATGTCTTTTCATTGGTGGAAAATGTTCAAAACGTACTGTACTAACTGGACAAAACATTTAATCAGCCCCTGCCCTTGGGACTCTAATTTTTGCTATCATTGCCACAGTTCTGAACGAATGTTTCCATTAGTTCCCCCCCCCCCGAAAAAAGCTCCTCGGATTTTACTTAGAATTCTGGGATCTGTTACGTCGCGTCTTCATCAGCATTTCAGCCCCGGATTTTGACGTGAATCCCCACTGAGCCGCTTTCCTTCCCCCTCGCAGTGCACAGGTGTCCCCGTGACAAGTTAAGCCGCTTTATCAAACGAAGCCCGAGGCGGGAATTTGTGCCTTCCCTTGTGCTCGTCGGTTAAATTCCCTCGAGCTACATTTTTGGCAAAGCCAATCAATCGCGTGCCCACCTCCCATATTTCCCACCAGGCATTTTGCTTGTATGTTTATGGTTTTGCTTTTGGCATGTTTTCAGCATAGTTATGTTTGAGTTGTGGCTATTAAAAAATTCTTTTTTGTTGCAATTTCGACAACAAACGTCTAAACATATGTATCTTTTCGGGAATCTAAACACCCAAACATACAGTTCTATCCTTTAGCGTTTACATTTGAACTAATATATCGATGATGTTTGAATGCACAAATAGATGGTAAAATATTAAAACTAAATAGGGTCCTTTTTTGTACGAATTTGCTTTGGCGCAACGAATTTGTCCTCCTTGGGAAAGCAAATCCTTCGCCATCCTCTTCCCCGGAGGGGCTTTTCCCTTCRAGTCTTCACCACACACACCCTTCGCTCTTCCGTTCCTATTTATCATGCGTTAATTATGGGTGGTTTCCGTTTACAATCAGTTGCCATTTCTTCGCATAATTTGCGGAATTATTTCGCCAAGACAATATTAAAGACACGTTAGGTTGTTTTTGTATTTRAATTGAATCATCTTTGATGACATTTTTGGGGTTTTTCCTTGTAAAACTTTAAAAGAAATTGCTAAATAATATTAGAAAAATACTAATGTTATTAAAAAATAAAACTTCTTTAATTTGATARCGAAATTTAGCCAAGTCTCAGGAAAAATTTCGGAATTTCTTAAACCATCCAAATTCTTCTGTGCTTCTTGGAAATGAACAAAATCTGGCACTGGTTTCGTGGGGACAACGACCCAAAGTTTTGGCAGGGCGCCGCCGCCTCGAGCGACAAACGCCGCTGGCGAAGCGAGCGCGCGATGGCGCGCACGACCGCTGGCGCAAAGCGGGTCGGTGCCGATATTGCACGTGACTTTGCCGCGGTCCAWGCGGCTTCCGTCTCCAGCCCCACCGTGCTTGTCCCGTCGAAGAGTGTGAAGACGGTACAGGACCGACTAGTGTTAATCAACGGACACGAGAAACGACCCTCAAAGAGTTCGGTACGGTCGGCGCCTTGGCCAGCTAATGACCAGGAAACAACAACAACACGATTAACATCAAAACTACAAAATGTGCGTTGGGGAGAATTTTAAATATTTTCATTCAAATTTCCAGACTAAGCCACCAATACCTTTGTCTTCATCCGCCAACCAAAAAGGCAGTCGACGGCGCAAATCGCGCGGCATTGCGGCGGCGGCTGTCACCACGGAAGACCTCCCGGACAAAGTGTCTACGAGTACAGTAAACGGCTCAGACTTTTGTTTCGATAAAAAATCCGTATCCGCGAATGAAATGGGCAGCAAGCAACGGCCCTACACTTTGCTTCAGAGAATTCGGCAACGCTTTAGCAAACACGGCGGTCGGAGAAGCGACATGGCTGAGCTGGACAATGCCGTAGTTGGAGAAATAAAAAATTTTAATATTGATCTTTGGCATTTTGAAGTATTTTAATTCAATTGCCTTTTGCTACAGTCGTCAGAGCGTCGCATGACCGTAACGATGACAATGGCAGTTGAAACGTGCCAACATGGCGGCATTGAGCAGCAACAGCACATCGTCGTCCCAATGACGCAGCAGCGAAGAGGAGACTATTGGCTGGGCGGCGACAGCGCCCGAAGCGGCGATGCGCTTGGGGAGGACGATGTGTCACAGGTAATTTAAAATTTTGTTTTAATAATATAGAATAGATTTTAAATTTAATTTCTTTTTAAGGGCCGTTGCTCGTCATTTGACTATTTTTCGGCCACTACGTCGCCCATCGACCGGCAACCAGTAACTGAACGTGCCGATGTTGAACCACGCACCAACAACGAGAACAATGAAGACGAGCTTCGATTTGCCACGGCGGCCGAGGCCAGGGCGTACTTACGGGGACAACATGGAGGAGGTGGGGAAAGTGCCAAAATGAAAATGCCGAAATGGTAAAAAAAAATTGAAAATTCAAGCTGAGCAAGAGGAGGAGGAAGAAGAGCAAGAGGGTTGTGACGCGGACGATGAGATCACCACCGCTACAACATCCGCCATGTGCGACTCGCTGCTGGTCCAACGGCGGCCGCACTCCGCCATGGCCACTACGGCCGGCCAGCACGAGTCCGTTTACTTCACTGCCACCGTCATGGTGCAAAGTGCTACCACGCCGGATATTGCCCGTAGACGACCACCGCTCCAACAGCAGAAGGTACAAGGACGACACCCAAGGACGTGATCAACACCATTAAAAAAAGCAATGCCTGATCCAGTCCGAAATTTTTCTGGGTCGGGTTACTGTAATTCTTGTACGTTATAAGACAAAGAGTTAGGACCGCATTTTGGTTTCCAAGCTTTTTGCTGTAATTCTTTGCCCCTAACTCTCATTTCATCTTTGTGTTAGGGTGCCAATCAGTTACGCGGATTGCCACGACAGAAGTCGCGCTCCCAGATTGCATTATGCGACCACGGCGAAAGCGCCTTTGGCGGCATTGGCGGTGGCATTGGGTCGGAACCCAGCTCCACAAAGTTCGCTCGACGACGCCTTCGCTTCGTTATACCTCAGGTGCAGCACACTCATTCTTTAATCGATTAATGACGCTCGAGTCTGCATAGCTCGATAAATCTGGAGGAATCGCTGTTAATTAGTTAAATCAAAACAATTAAATATTTCTTGACATTGACCAAATTGAAACCCCAGGGCTGAACATGACATGACCACGATCAAGGACCAAGAGTCGCTTTAGGGTGCCTTGATCACGATTAACGGTATTTTATTTTTCCCGCAGTGGCTCCGTCTGATTTATATTAGAGATAAAATTTTAAAAATTGCATTTAAATTGATCTAATTTACCTTTTCTAAACCCCAAAATTACGGCATTTGGTCAAAATTACAGGCAGATGGTCTAAAATACCGTATATATTCACTTATTGGTTTTTTCTTAATGAAAAATCTTGAAATAATTTGAAAAATTTATTTAGTTTTTTTTTTCAATTTCCGGATCATAATCACGGTAGAAGCCATTCAATTTATTTATGAAAGGAATAGAAATAGAACTTTCAACATGGAGTGCATTAATCTCTCTGAGTTCACTTCTCTTTCTCTTGGTCGGGCCAAATTCACCGGAAAATCTGAGAACTTTTCATGTGTTAAAATCGGAACGGAAATAAAAACAAAAATTCTTTGCCATTTGCCCTTTCTTTGTCCGTGGTATTTTTCATTTTCCTATTTATGTTTTTTTTTTTTGGAAGGTTGTATAAAAAAGAACTGGATTTTAGAAGACGAAATAGTGATTTTTTCTAAGTTTCTGAACAAAATGGTAAAAATTCTTAAATCTT
>MEIZ01000069.1:349528-360152 GCA_001723225.1 Globodera ellingtonae
GCGGACTGGACAAGTCCACCCGATACAAGATGTGTATAAGAGACAGGCTCACAGCACCAGCATGCGGACTGGACAAGTCCACCCGATACATTTCAGTTCCAACCCTTTGATTTTTTTATGGCTAGGAGCAAAATTTCTTAAAATGCTCAGCTCTGAAATCGTCGGCTCTTTTAAGTAAAACATTTTGGATCACAAATTTTATGACAAAAGATAAATCCCGATCATTCTTCTTAAAACAAATCCGGATTTTTATTTTGAGGTGTCAATTTGTGATGCTGAAGGTATTCCTGCGGAGGAAAARGTGGTAAACAACATCAACAACAACGACAGCGAGAAGGTTGACGACGATAATGAACAATTTTTGGGCGCGATGAATGTGGAGGATCTTGCAAATAACAACAATATTAAAAGCGAAAACAACGCGAATTTATCAGGTCTGTGGTTGGCCTAAACGTTTTGAAATTGGTTCTGGTAATATTTWGGGTTTTCCCCGAAGTTTTAGGTCCGGAGGCTGAGTACGAGAGCATGCTGACGGAACAGGACAAACAGTTGCGAAAGGCTCTGTCCGAAATGGACCGAAGGCAGCTGACGTTGGCACAACGCCGTCAAAGCAACATGGACGTCAGTTTAATTAAATAAGCCGTAATACTTTTTAATAAAATTTAATCAATTTTTTCAGGTTGTCCATCAAGCCAGCGGACGTCGCACTTCCACCACGCTAATTCCGTTGACCAGTGCTCAAATCCATTTGATCCGATCGTTGTGGAGGCAGGTAAACCATCTAAATCTGAAGATAGTTTGATTTTTCAAACAAATAATAACCGTTTATTTTGCGCAGGTTTATCTGAGCAAGGGACCGACCGTGATCGGCTCTCAGATCAGCCATCGGTTGTTCTTCAAGGAGCCCGAGACACGCGAGCTGTTCAGACGGTGTGCACTGCCACAACAGTTTGCCAACCACGACAGTTTCTCCAAAGCGCATTGCAAACAAATTTCAGAGCTGATCGATCAGGTGGGCGAAGAAATACTATAAATTTCTGTTTGCAATTAACCATTTACCAAAAGGTTGTCGAGAGTTTGGACGATCTTGAGCATGTCGGACCGTTGCTGGAACAGGTTGGGCGTTGCCATGCACATATCTCCGGAGGCCAGCTATCAAGTCAATTTGAATTCAATTCTTTAATAAAAGCAATACTTTTTTAATTTTGAAATGAAATGGGGTTTGCCCTATCTTTTCTAAATCTTTAAAGGCAGATTTYACTTTTTTTTCTCCCAGGCAAGCTATGGAATTCGGTAGCAGAAACATTTATTGACTGCACTTTGGAGTGGGGCGATCGCAGGGCACGCAGCGAAACAGTGCGCAAAGCGTGGGCATTGATCATTGCATTTATGGTGAATAAGCTGAATTCTTTTCGGCATATTTGTTACCAGGACTACAATAAACTTTGAAAATCCCATTAAACCAAAATTGTCCTCCAAACATCTAAACTTGTTAAACTTGGCATAGGTGGAGCGTATCAAACATGGCCATCTGGAAGAGGTTTTCATTTTTTATTATTGAAATTCCTATTTTTACTATCCCGCCCATTGGCACTCAGCGTCGTCATATCAGTGCCATCCGTTCCACAATTGCCTCGTTGGAACGTGCGGCAATGGCGTCCACCACCGTTCAGCACCCGTACTATGAAGTGCAACAGCCAACCACATCAAGCAGTACACAGCTACCGGTGCCCGTGTCTAGCTTTTGCCATCCCATTCGTCGCGTCTCCGCTTTCGCTACCAGCGGCGGCGTTCCGGACCATTGCCGACCCGGAGGGCCCGTGCCGGTTTCGGCCGGGCAATGGCCTGTTGGGGCAATGCCAAAATATTCGGTTGAAGTGGCGTCATCCGAGGCATGTTCAGCTGCAACGTTTGCAAATGCGTCTCCATACTCGAACCGACGACACGCGCAGCTGAAATTATCGGAGAGGGCGGGTGGGCAGCAGGGGATCTTTGGAGCCAATTTTCGGAACTTCAAAATCAGCCAGTTTTACCTTTTTCAAGAAAAGAAGAACCAGCATCACTACCACCATCGGCGCAGTTCTTCTTCATCCGGTCACCAGTCGCCGCAAATCGGCTCGGTGGGCACTGTTAGGCGCAAGGAAGGTGCTGGGCTAGCGCCACGAGCGTCACGGACGGACTCGGCCAGGATGCTAACAACAAATGTGCAATTTACTTGTCTTTAAAAATTGTATATAGATGCAAATCTGATACCTATCAGGCCAATGGTTTGCAAGAATTTGTTAATAAATTTATTCTAAATGTTCTAATTCGAGGCCCAAATGAATTACGATTCGAAGAATTACTAATTGTATGTATATGTCGGCGTATTATTTGAATACTTTCTTRAGGCTGTTCCCCCATTGTCCCTGGGAAGTATGAGGAAAAAGATGTCCACGTCAAATCTTGTACCCGCCCGGAAGCAAAATTCCAAGTCGTCAACCGGAGGTTCATCCACTGAAAGTCGAACATATGGAAACGGCAGTCACCAAACCCAGACCGTAAACAAATCCTCAAATTAATATTGGCAATGCCTGACAATTTTTTGTATTTTTGGCTACGCGACCATTTTAAGGGGGGGGGGGAGATTTTTTTTTCAGAATATATCATAAAAGCATAATAAAATTCTTTGGCCTCGCTACTCTTTAATTCATTTTTTAAGTTCAACTTTAAGTATTGATTGATTAATCCAAATTTTGCTCATCATTTTCCCCGGTCACGATTAAAAAGCTAAAATGTTGTCCGCACGACTTTTGAATTCTTCAATTTACTTATTAATCTTGATAAAATTCGAGAAATTTTAAGAATAAACATTTTATTTTCATAAATTCGGAAAGAAAAAAGGCATGAGCGAGAAAAAGGGTGGGTATTGATCAATTTCCTATAAAGAACAAATTGAACATTTTCTGAACAATCAAAACAAATGGCTTATGATGCATTGCCAAAAGTCGGTCTCGCACAAACTCAAAGGCCAGAACCAAATATGTAAGACATGCTGAATTTGGAGTTTTAAATAATGTTGATTTTTGAGCCTAAAAGGTTTATGGTTTAACCTAGGCTTGGTCTTCAACCGTTCAGGGGGCGACCTGTTCGGGGTTCATGGGCGGGTCATCGAAGACGACCCATCTGAGGATGATGTCAAAAAATGACGGAGTTCGAGAAAGCACGTCAGGGTTGTTGACAAACCCTAATTTAATAACATTTTAGAAAATATTTTTCGACATTTTTTGCCCTGACGTATCAACATTTGTGATGCATGGCCCATCAGCAGAAGTACTCGCGTTGGGTGGATTGCTCCGTCGCGTGTTTCTCCTGCTCGACTGGATCCAGCAGCCGCGTGTGCGTCAGTGTCGGCACACCGGTGAAACGGACGCCTCCGGRGTTACCGTAGTCATTGCCGTTACCGTGCCTCCTTTTGTTGTCGCCCACCGTACCCACTCCAATTGGGACAAATGCGTTCCGCTCGTTGGTTTTGTAGACACCGTCCGGACGATGCTGGATGTATAGCAGAAACACACACAGTGACAGCAGAATGCACAGCGCGGAGGCGAATCCTATGGCTGCTGAAAAATTAAAAATTATTAATTTATTGTATTTTTTTTTTCAGAATGTTTACGTGTAATGAACAGTAGTTGCCGTTGGCTTTTCATGAAGTTAGACGAAGTCGCATGAATGTCCGAAAGGTCCGCATCATGTTCGCGTGATTCCGTTGTTGTCAAAGATGACTGAGTTTTTCGATGTTCACTATAAATAGTTAGTTAACGACCGGAGTTTTACGTAAAAAAATCACAGGTTATCGTAGGGACAGCTTCCAAAGCGAATTTTGCCGGAGTGTTGGAGGCGCGAGCCGCGCGGGTCTTTCAGCGGGAACGTGTCGCCAACCATCAGACGAGCACTAATAAGGCAGAAAATTGCAAAAAAGTGCTCATTTTGCTACATAATCGATGCTAAGAAATATTATCCATCCCTCAACTCACATGCAACCGGAAAAATTTGGATCCACAAATTTCCACGAATTTAGAACGGAGAAAAAAGTGAAATTGCCCTCCAACATCAGTGCCTGTTCACCATTAATCTAAAAGTTTTATTTTTAGAAAAATAAGTTGAAAGAAAATAATTACGAAATAATATTACGCTTATTTCGAGTCCCGTCGAGTTAGCACAGAAGCGAATGTCCTTGGACTTGTTGTCCGCAACAACAAATCGGGGTGATAAAGTGACTTTTTGCGCGAAGAAAACCCCGTCGAAAATTTGCACATTCAATTGGCCTAACATGCYAAAGGTTTTCAGCAGAACAAATTCGGGAATTAGGCAAAACCCTGTCGATCGATGCTCATGTTGAAGTTGGACTCGGCAAACAACGCTTGAGCGCGGATTCTTAYGATGAAAATGCTATTACTTTTTCTAAAATTTATGAATCTTTCTTTATTAATTATAGGAGTTTTAATGTTAGGCCTAAAAAATATTGTTGATTGGAGAAAAAATTGGGTTCACAACTCACCAACTGGGAAACCAACTACCAGTTAAACAAAAGCCTTACAACGCCACGCCGGTGGAAGCCGACTGAATGCTGATGCGATAACAGTTGGACATCTTAACATATATTYAAAAATTGTTGTTGAGAATTATTATTAATTAAAAAATTATGACTTGGGCCGGGTGCTGCCAGGCAATTTTCAGCTCAGACCCGAGCGGTACCCACATGCCGACCTCTGAAAACAGTGAAATTGTTCAATTTCATCTTACTTAAAACCTAACCATCCTCGCAAGTATCGCCAGAAAAAGGTGTCAGCGAACAGTTACCTGAAAATTGAATTTGTTCGCATGAGAAAAAGCCTTTTATGATCTAAATCATCATCCGGTTGGTATTCGAGGGTACCAAACGGTGGTCAGAGTTCTATCCACTCCCTCAAGCGCCGCGAATCGGCTTACAGGTGAACGCGGCGTACAGTTCCACGCAACGTCCGTCGTTGCGGCACGCGTTCTGCACCTCACATGCGCCCCAAGCGCCCAATTGAACACCTGCGCCAAGTGCGCGCTGCGCTAGCTGCCCGAGCGCCACCTCAGCCCCGTTCAGGCGAAAGTTGCGCATTTGTCCAGCAAAGCCGGAACGGTCCTTGCCAGTCCTGGCGCCGATGATCAACACAGAGGCACGCGGTGGCACCGATGCCGCGAAAACCGTTTTCTCTGCGCGGTCCACCACCAAACGCATTGACTTACATATATTTGAGAGAAGTATTGAAGACACAAAATTTAACTCTTCTCACCAGTTCGTCAACCTCCCAGCTAATAGTGTGCCATCTGAAAATTTAATTTACCTTATTGTACTTTTTGTTTATTTGAATCCACATCATGAATTCGATCGCAATCCGTTATTTTCAACATGTTTAGGAAGATTAGTTCTGATYTAATGGTGATTAGAAAGAACAACCTAATCATGACCTGAACACATCAAAAAACGATCGACCAAATCATTTCCAAAGATCAATGGAAACACTGCAATGCAAACGAATCTCTTCCCACCACTATGCGATTGACCTGTCATCATCGACCACCACATCGCTGACCAATTCGTGGCTGATGCCTGCATATACCAGCTGGCCAACAAGATGTCCAGCGCGTACAAACAGTTGAAACCATCGCTCATGGTTGGCGGATGCGTATGTGAAGACGGTCAGTTGAGGGCGTGCCAGGCGAATCTTATGGGAATTTTAAAGAATCCCTATTCACTCCCAATAAATGCCAGTACCGATAAAGTGGCATGGAAAGTTGAAGCAGATGGGAATATATGCGATGCGATCAGACGCTGATTACGATCCATGAAAGTGATGGTTTCGAACACATCTGAGTGAATGAACTCTTATTAAATGTTTCTTCCTTAATTTTATTAAAATCTTTCGCACATCGTCCGCTGCATTCCAACGGCCCAATGCTAACATTAGCCATCGCGTTCGGTTCCGTGCCGCCGCCAATAAATAATTGGAGAATCGGCAGTAGCTGATGGTGCGTGTTGGTGCCGATGTCTACCGCGTCCTGGCCACTATCACAATTGCAACTTCTGAAACAATGCATTTTATGGAATTGGAAAAGGTCCAACTTGAGAAGTACGCCTCCTAAATTCTAATCCTTTGGAAACTCTTTATTTATTACCGGCAATTTTTCTTTTTGGCTCAAAGGTATGCCCAAATTGTCCAAGCAATTTTTTTAAATCTCTCCACCTCCACCCCTCTGCAAAAGCACCTTTGTCCCGCGCACGAGTCGTTGAGTGCGCAAGAACACATGCGAGAGAAGGGCGGCGCGTCGCCCCACTGCAGGCCGTGCTGCGCGTTACGCGTCGCATACCAGGCGGACGGCCGATTCTCCGCCCCGTAGTGCATCAGACGTTGACCTGCAACTTCAGAAAATTAAGACTTCATTGGCAAAACTTGTTGAGACTCAATACCCGAAATCAATAACCTAAAAACTCGAATTTCACTCGAGATTCTCGAATTACCTCATAAAGTGATATCTTTTAAAAAATTTWAAAAAAATTCTGGGTTCTAGCCTTTACAGCTTCAAAGAAATGCTATGCACGGCACAAAAGGTGCTAATCTTGCCAAACCTACCGCCCACGCATTGGAAGCGCATCAGCTGGCCGCAATGATCAAACGCGGCAACCAGTCGGTCAAGCACCGGTTCATCTAGCCCATAATGTAGGATGCGTCTCACAGCGCCCGGCTCACTTTGACCTATAGGTGCCAACTTACACCCAATATGTAAATTACATAAAATCAAAAGAAGTTAAAATTGGCCGGATTATTCCAATTGAGTCTGCTAATTTGTGTCCTGTTGAACCCACCTCGAACAATTATGCCCTGCGGCGGCGCATCGTGCCGAATTACCGTAATCACCTCTTCAATCGCTCCATCCTGCTTAGAACGAAGTTTTCGTCCTAAATGTTTTTTCTTTTTATGTTTCAGCCACTTTTTGTGCCTCGCCGACGACATTCGACGATGAATGCTTGCAGAGGACCTCCGCCATCTAGATCGATCAGCACTCGCTTTGAAACAGCGCCTGCTGATGCAAAATGTTCTTCACAGGAATGGGGCAATTTGGCTGAAAAGTTTCGGGCCAATGAATGAAATTGGACATTAAAATCAGAATAATTCGGCAAAAAAATGAAATTTAAATTTGGCCATAAAATCAGACAAATGTGGCAAAAGCGGCCCGTGTAGTTATGCTGGCACTCGCAGCTGAACGATGCGAAGCCATTCTGAACGCATTGGCCTCCATTTTGGCATGGATTCGGGGAACAGCTAAAAATGTTACAAAACCAAAAATGTAAAGCAACGGCACGATGCACACCTCTCCACCAATGGGCAAGTATCACGAATCATCTCATCGCCAATGTTCACGCCCTCCAAATAAAAAAAATTAATTGTTGTAACTAGAGACCGACAATCGAATTTCTCGGTCGAAATCTCAGTACTTTTCGAATCAAGATTTTTCGAGATTCTCGATCAAAATCTTGATCGGTCCATAAGTCTGGGKTCTAGTTGTTCCAGTCTGTTTCATTAAAACCTTCCAAAATTGTCGCATTCACCTGTTTGAGGTCGATGGTGGCAGAACGGTAGCATCCGGTGGCCGACAGCAGGCTTAAACATGGGCAGCAATTGGGATTTCATTTAATTTTATTTTTTAAATTCCCATGATTTAGAGAGAAAAAAAGAGGGAGACATAAGGGCTTGATTTTTTGTCAGAATTTTGGCCTATTTTTGCCGATCGGCTGGCATTTGTATACAATGTGTGCATGGTCCTGCCGATGTGCCGTGCGGCCGATCCCTCCACCCAATAGGCCGCCCGTCCGTCCATCTCCACCTCCAAAGCGTCACCACCGCGCAATTTCACCACAACCGCGTGCCATCCGCGGGCCACGCTACCACCCAATGACACAACTTTTCAAGAAAGTTTTTGGGTTTCAGAAAATTCAAAGGTCCATCCACACCTCTTGGAGCCTGGCCACCGGTGCCCAGGCTTGTCCGAATGCTGAGCGCACCATTGTCCAATTCGGCGATGCTCAGCTGCAGCTGAAATTGTTGTCTGTTAATCAACATCAATAATTTAAGACCAAACCAATGTTGCGTTGGCCGTGTCCAATATACTCAGCAGCGCCACAGCGTCCTCAGCACCGTGTTGTCGTCCGGGTACTGCTCCGACTCGTTTCTGTTGAGGTCGTTGGAGAAGCACGTGAAAGTCGAAAGCGAACGGGAGAAAAGAGTAGGGGATTTGCAAGGCAGATCGCGATCCTATGGCGACTAATTGAGGCTGGGGCATCTGAAAAGAAAAAGATGAAATTTTGTAATTGATGAAAAATGCCAAAATTGGCAATGTTTTTGCCATAAAAGGCTATTTACCTGACACAAAGGCAGCTGTTTAGGTGCAGAATCCAACAAATTCAGCCCGTTCAATTCCATCATGGCCAAACAGCCGTAGAAGACATTTTCCAAAGAAAATTCGACAATCTAAAAAGTTTCTAAGATTTAAAAATTTTTTGTCCACCTGTTCATCTCCAATTTCTTCAGGTCGGCCACCGATTTCCATCTGAATTTTGGGGATTTTGAATTTTATAACAAAAACTCACCGTCGAGTGCAGGTCCAACTTGCGATAAAGGCCACCAATTTCGGTGGAGTTCATGCAAACCCCGTCGATGAACAGTTCAGCAGTGTCAAAGTGATGTGACCACCTAAGTTCATGCCATTCCTGAAAAAATGTTTGAGATTTCGAAGAATTCACAAATGTTTAATGAGGAAGGAGAGAAAATTTTAACTAATTAGGGTGTGTCATAAGTTTTTGCACTATTTATTTTTTATGAATTCATGCCAAAAACTAACATTCGCGCGCATAAACAATGCTTATCAAGTCTGCAGAAATTAAAAATTTTTGGTTCAGTAAAAAATTTTCTACGGCATTTTGATCGTATTTCCAAAATTGTCCCTAAAAAGGGTCGTTTTTGTCCCAGAATTTTTGCTGGAGTAAAGTTTGGGATTTCATAAAAAATTAATGGGTGGAGCAATAAACCTCAAATTTTGCATGTTCTCCCATCTATGTTCTCACGATCCAAAACTTGAATTACCGCTAATGTCAAAAAAATATAAATATTACGCCGTCATTAAGAGCCAGTCCGCCGGTGAGTTGACTTTGCTGTTGGCCGCCAAAATCAAAGAACACTTCGACTCGTCCGCCCGCCAATTGGACAATCAAATGGTCCCCGTAGTCAGCCACACTGTAGAGGAACAGTGCTAAAATTGGCCAGAAATAAAAAATATGCCAGCAGCCGCACGATAATGAATTTCATGGTGACTAATATGTGCTTTTACCGTTTTGGAATGTTTTGAAGTTGACCCGAAGCTCATTTTCATAAGCGGGCGATATGTTGGTGCTAATTAACTGCTGTTCATCAGTGTTGGCAGAGCTCCTCGTTTTAAAAGCGTACGGTGCTGGCAGAGATACTGGTACGGTAAGAACGGGCGCTGGACAGGCCTTAACAAATTCGAATTTTGTTACGTTCAATTACTTATTTGTTAGACAATTGATGTAAAACGTACAGTAACCAACAGTACAGGTGAGACGTGCTGTTGAACATCGTCCCCGCCTAGAAGAGGCTCAAGACGAAGTGCGGAAGCCAACAGATCAACTRGAGCCCATTCCAGGGAATGTGCGGAATGTCCAGAATAAATCACCTGGGCAGGGAGTGGATTGATCTATAGAGTAGTTCGGCTCACTATTTTTACGATCTTTGTATATTTGGCACAAGTTTTCAAAATGAATCCTCTACCAGCAGCTCTCCGTTTGCTTGCCGTGTCAAATGTCGCTGACGCAGTGATGAATGCCGGAATTCCTTTATGGCATCCTCCTCGTCGATGAAATGTGCCAAATAGAAGGCGCCCAACGGAGAGATCTGTGTTAATGAAAATAGGTTATTTTAAAACTCGTGTGCAACGTACGATGCCGACCCGGCGAACAACATGGAGCGAGCCGAATTTGACCATTCGGTTTGCATATTGTTGCTCAAAACATTGGGCTTCCTCTGATGTAGCCGCATGTGCCAAAAAAAGAAAGAAAATGAAGCAAATATTGCAGGATAAAATATTGATGGTGAGTTTGTGTACGACAACAGTTTCTTGTCCATGTACTGCTCCGCCTCCTCGCGAAGGACTCATACGACTAGAATAAAAGCTGAACAAAATAATTTAAATAAATAAAGTTGTGAAGAATTTTCACTTTGACAACTATGGTGTGGCACTCAGCCGGGCTCTCGATATTTCCCCCGGGGGCTTTTTTGGTTGGTATGGGTAATCCGACGAGAGAATGTGCACCAAGGGGGGGGGGAGGGCTGTTGGGTCGGAAAGACTTAGAGGACCTACGTATTGACCCAATACGAGGTCTGTCTCTTATACACATCTAGATGTGTATAAGAGACAGATCCTGCTTAGAACGAAGTTTTCGTCCTAAATGTTTTTTCTTTTTATGTTTCAGCCACTTTTTGTGCCTCGCCGACGACATTCGACGATGAATGCTTGCAGAGGACCTCCGCCATCTAGATCG
>MEIZ01000069.1:360183-384459 GCA_001723225.1 Globodera ellingtonae
CAACAAAAAGAAGGAACGTTTGGCCGAGACATATCCAACAAAAAGAAGGAATTGAACAGCAAATTGGGAAATGGGGCGACAGCTTGAGAGGGTCAATTAAATGAGTAAGCTGTTAATGGAGGCGGGTTTGAATGTGCTTATTCCGATGAATTTGTAAGGGGATTAAAAAAATCCAAAATTTTTGTGTCAATTGTCATAATTTTTAATAAAAATTATTTTGATTCTTAGAATGATGAACTGAATTAAAATTTCAAAAGGTGTCATTTGATTTTAAAGGCTATTAACAATACATTTTTTAAATTTAACAACTCACAGTGCTCATGCAAATGGTGAAAATGGCAAAACGAGTTTTTACAACACCCTAAAAATTGTCCGTTAACGAGGATTTTTTATAAAGTACTTGTGCAATTTTTAGGATGGCGAGATGGATTATAAAATGGGGTTCTCCCGTTCCCTCTAGGGAAATATAAGACTCAATGAAATGACCTATAAGAAAAAAAATAAATAATATTATTTGATAAATGATACCAAAAAATAATATCAATTTCATGACTTGGAGGACTTCAGAAATCAGTGCGAAATTAGAGGGAGGGGGAGAGCATAACAGAAAATCTTTAAAGTAAAAAATTAATTTTAAAAAAATTTGCCATTCATTCATTTTAAAACAGTTTTCACCGGTAATTGAGCGTTAAATGTAATCTAGTAGATGAAATTAAGTAAAATCAATCAAATAAAAAATTCATGGCGATGTTCACCAGAGATAACAATTTTGAGTTTGTTGTATGTACACAATTAAGCATCGCCGATCATCGACGGCTTCCGCCTCTGGCGAACGGGACACAGCTCCATCATCTGCTGCTGGTCGACGGGCCCCGGTGAAGGCCTCAGTGCACAGCGGAGCATGTCCGCGATGCTGCCCACCTCACGTTGGATGTCTGTGAAGGGGCGAGAGTAAACGGAATTCAGATTATTGTACTTAGAAATCGGGGACAGGATTTTCCAGGACCTTCTGGTCTGCTGAAACTAGAGATCGAGCACGGGCCGGGGTCCGTACGGGTTTTCACGGATCCAGTAACCCGTATTATTTTGGGCCGACACGGGGTCACGGGGTTTTAGCCCGTGTAGCTCAGTAACCCTTGCCCTTAGCCCTTGCCCGTGTGTTTTGACACGGGTTAACACGGACTAATTTTTTTYCATATATTTAGGGAAACTTCATGGATTTTACCATAAACTTTTGATCAAGTGAGTGGTGTGGCGGTGAGTGTCTGGTGCCGTCGTTTTGTTACTGCTGGTTCAAAACCCGGCTGTGTGAAAAATGTTTTTATGACTTTCAGTTAAGCACATATTGTGGAAAAAACAATTTCAATTTTTTTTAATTCTCGATTTTTAAAAAATAGGGCGCCATTATATTTTTTTGGAATTTTCATTTTTCAATTGGACAAAATCACCTTATTTAAAAATCAAATGCATTGGTAATTATTGGACCAATTTTTTTTAGCAAAATTCATTAAAATCAAAAAATTTTCGCGGCGGCGCCTTTCGGCACCGCCGACACCTTTTAAAAATCCTGATCCGGGATTTTCAAAAAATCCGGTCTTACACCTCAGTTCCTATTTTGTCTACTCGAAATCGGCAAAATTTTCAAAATTTTTCGCTATTTTCATAACAAATTATTTGAAGTAACCAAGATTTAAATTACTCAAAAAAGAAAAACAATGTTAAACATTTTCCTGACGGCGCTTTTTGACGAAATTTTCTTGGAACTGGAATAAAATGGGATTCCCGTTTGGGATTCAGTCCCATTAAATTTTAAATGCCGTTTCCGTAATTTTTATTTTTCCGGGCTCTAGTCAAGATATATTTGCATAGAATATTGTTAAATTTGTTGAAATGTCTGTACTAAATACATTGAAGTAATTTCAATATTTATCGAGTGTTATATTGACAAGAGCATGAATTTTTTTTTTCAAAAAAACCCTTGCCCATATACTGACCCCGTGTCTTTGCAAAACACGGGGTTTTAGCCCGTGTAGCCCTTGCCCGTGTAGCTCGGTAACCCTTGCCCGTAGCCCTTGCCCGTGTCATTTAAAAATCTCGATCTCTAGCTAAAACCTCACTATCAGTAAATTATTGTCAGCAAGACCAGTAGTCCTAATCAAATGAGGTTCAAATCAATTGTCCGATCTCTCAAAAAAGTTTTTCCAATTTTCGGAAATTTACCCGAAAGTTGGTGTTCAACAGCGGTGATACGTAGTGCGAGGCCCTCCTGCGTGCTATGCACTTCGCGCATCAAATCATGCGAATGGCTGGTTGTCTAAAAAAATGAGGTATTAAAAAAAAAGGAAATTAGGCGATGCCCCCTCCAAAATTCAGCAAATGCCACTTGGGTGGAGGTCGTGGGTTCGAGTCCCGCCCGGGGTTACCATTTGCCTATTCTTTACTCCCCCTTATACGCACTTTGGCAACATCGCCAAGCGATATTCGATTTTCGTCCAACTTTCGTTGGCTTGTCTTCAGCTTTCGCAGTGCGCATATAGCCACAAGAAATTTGCGCTGATGGTGCCGAATTTTCCTGGGTTCAATTTTGTCAACAAGGCATCGATGCTTGTAGATGAGCCAAGTTTCTCGCAGAACATTGGCCTAAAAACAACAAACAAACAAAACCCAGAGGGCAATGGAATAAATTTATTCTAAACATCCGATTGATTACAACTTTCCCAATCACTCACGGCGATGTGTTTCAGTTGCTTAGTATGCTGAGTTTCGATCATGAAGTTGTGCACGTGTTTCTCGGCACGGGTTAGTTCCAACTTGCGTGCAATCACAGCCACTACCTAAAAAAGAGCACAGAAATCGGATCATCGAGCAGTAGCGTTAACCCATTTTAAAGTTTCAAAGGTTGTGGCAACGATCAAAGTTACCATAGAGGAAGTGCAGGTGCCCAAAATGCCGGTCACCACCGCCATAATACGACCGCATTGAGTGTTTGGAACAATGTCGCCTGAGGGTAACAGAAATCGGCTATAATAAGTTAGGGTGCGCACCAGGGATGTCGATATCATCTCCTCAAAACGATATACGATATGTATTTACGATTACGATACGATACGATATTTTTTCTAGCCGTGTAAAATTAAAAAAAAATTTGTTTTCGGTAGAAATTTCCAGTTTTTTTTATTTTAATTCTTAAAAAATTCCCAATGAAAATGCAAATAATTTGGCTCTTTCGCTATATTTCTGATACAAACAATTAATTGGGCGTTTTAGCCTTTTGCGTGGTTTAACCCGATTTTTATATTTTTGGAGAGGTCCGCGCCGGAAGAAATTAAATTTCAGCTTTGTTCAAATGTGAAAAAGTTCCTTTAAGCGATTTTTAATTTTTGGGCTTATTTTATCGAGTTTGCGCGCGATTTTATAAAAATTTCCGGCGGCGTGACGATGCTTTAACTCAACTACGGGTTTATTTAGGCCGATTTGAGTTCGGTTCAATGGCTCCTGAAGAGTATCGCAAAAAAAAAGGCATAATTTACCAAATTTTTTGACCCTCACCATAGCCGATGCTGAGAAAGGTGACGGCGATCAGCCAAAGAGAATTCAGGTAGCTTTGGTGTTTGTTCGCCTGCATGTTGTTGTGCAGCAGCGACGCGTCGTCATGCTGCTCATGGTGACGCTCGCATAGACGCAAAATGTAGCCACCGATCATCCAAAGTGAAGCGGTGAACAAAAGCAGCATGGTACCTTCACAGAGAAGGCAAAGTGATCAGTTACAGATTTTCGCGACTGATACTTTCAGTCAGAAGAATCCCAATTTTGCAATAAGTCTGATCTGTCTCACTAACTCGATTCTGATCAATTTGATATTTCCCGATGATGAATGCAATCAGCAAACGATAAGATAGATACGATCGTTTATTGGTACTAATCACAAACTGAGTAGAAAACAGTACCAGGGCAGATGGTCATTAACGTTTTCAGGATGAACTTGGCGTCCGTCTTCACACGGTTTAGTCCTGCGATGGAACGCGAAGCGGCGTCCGTGAACAGACGCGCTTAAAAATATAATTTAATTATTTATTATATAATATTTTAAAATTTAAATATGACAGTGGAGCAGCATCACACGGCACAACCAATACAGGCGGAAAAACATTACTGTCAACGGCAAAGTTACGGTTTTAATAAAAAATAAATATAAATAAAAGTACATATTGAGAAGAGAACATCCAATGGCATTCGCATCGGTACCTAAATGTAATTTGCGGCGTATCTACTGGCGAAATCTATTTTTTAAGAAACCCATAAAAATTTTTCAAAAAAATATGATTATGGCACATTAAACGGCGCCAACCCGACCGTGTGTCCGTCAGAGTTTACGGTAGAGACGAACACGTCAAGTTTTATTGGCAACGGGCAAATGGCACATGCGATGATCTCCACCACAATTTGCATGCTTTTGCGGCACGTCAGCGCAATTTGCCAGTCTTCGGCACTGTTTGCGTTCATGAAAATCTGAACAAAAAATTAATATGTATATATAATATATAAATATTTAAAGGTATAATATCACTTTTTTGTAGCTGATATTCAAAGATAAGACAAATGCTTCCATAATTATCCGAAAATTTTGGAAACTGTTCCAACCATCCCTCATACAGAAAACTAAGTCATAGCTTAGTTTTTCTTCCAGAGAATGACAGATCAAGCAAAATTATAATCAGACCTAGCAAAATTAATAATTTTTTCTACTTTAAGGGCAAAAGATAGCCATTTTAGCCCAAACCATTGGATATTTAAGGTAGAAAAAATTATTACTTTTGCTAGGTCTGATTTTGAATACTTAATTGAATTGCCTGAATTTCATGCACGTGAAATTTGACCACAAGGCCAACTAAGCAAATTGTGCTCAGCAAAATGACCAGCTTCAACAGGACACAAACTGAGGTGAATTCGGCATAGACAAACTCATTTTCGATGATCATCAACACTAAAAATGTTGAAAATGGGTAAATGACGTCAATCCATGATTTAAGACAAAATTTTTAATTTCAATTTAAAATTGATATCGAAAGGTTAAGTGTCATAATTTTAAATTCAAAATGACTAAAGGATTTTAACAAAAAATTCTCACCAATCCCAAAAATAGCAAAAAACAGAGCATAATCACTGGTGACACGCCTTTTACTGAACAATTGTTGCCTCTTTATGAAACGGCCACCTCTTAATTTTTTTCAAATAATTTATTATTATTTTTAAATTATTATTTCTGTGCGCCGCACCTTTCCTTATCCTTGACCAGCGATTGCTTCGCTGAACACGCTGAAACGCCGTCGTTATTCAACAGACTGCCGTGGGCACCGCCCTTCTCGCTGGGTGCGTTACCGCCACTGGCGGTGCCTCCCGGCGCTGCGGACACGGCACCCGTCCGTTGTGCCTCCACGTCATCCGTCAGCACCAAAGAGAGGGACTTCTTCAACAAAGGATCACCTGCAAATGGTAACCGAAAAGAATGTGAGACCGGAAGACTTATTTTGGTCAGGATCCTGCCAAAAAACCCCAATAAAATGCTTGGCCGGGATCACGGTATCGGGGTCCCGAATTCCAACTCGGGATCTCAAGAAATGCCGTACGATTCCCCGTACACTAATGGTAATAAATTTATATGGTAGACTTATTCTCAATAATATTTCCGTTACGCTTAAATTTGGATTATGGACAATTTATTGACTTTCGAGTCGTCGTTGCTGCTTGAGCCAGCCCAATCCAGTTGGTCCCAGTATACGCTGAAGGATGGCCTGCTCCCGCTGTGCATTGTTCTGCATGAAGACGCTATTGTTATTCAGCATGGCAATAGCAGCACAATGTTTGTAGCCAGATCGGCCCAGCGCGGACAAAGAGTCGGGCCTGCGCAATGTGCCGTTGCATGCGTGAGCCAACGGGCAGTGCGGTTTGCCACCACTAACAGTCCTGTCACCGGAGCTAGGCGGTGCGCCTGCACTTGCCATGCCTAGGCTGACCGCACGGACTGCCGTAAATCCGGATGGCACCGGCTCAACGTGCACATATGGCACATGCACACAACGGTGCGAACCATCCGCTGATGTCGACTTGCACATATTGCAGCAACTGCACTGATGTTGCGCCACAACCGATGGTGCATCATCAGCAACATGTGTCGAGGACACCATGTTGATAAAAGTGGTCTCCGAACTGGAACGCTGCTTGGTTGCCGCTAGGTTCCATCGGGCCGGGTCGCGTCGCAAGACAGCAGCAGCTCCACTTTCCGAGCTACTGCCGGTTGCGATGGCGTCGCTGTTGCCCGACATGTAACGCTGCTGATCCGGCGGACAGAGCAACAGATTCGCCGGTTGGGTTTGGTCCTGGCACTGTTTACCGACCGGCGTCTGCTGGTGTTGTTGTTGTTGTTGTTGGGTGGACGTGTTTGCGCGACTTTTGCGCCGCTTCTTTGTTCCCACGCCAGCAATGGACGACTGCTGAGACGTGCCGCCACCACCGCTGGAATTCGTGTTCGCCAGTAGTTCGTTGCTATTACTGCTGAGCATAACGGACGAGGGCGGGAACGCGGACGGCACTAGCGCAACCAGCTTTGGAAGTGAGCCGCTGCCGCTTTCGGCTTTCCCACCACTGTCACCCGTAGCAGTGCACGAGCGTTGTGCTGCCTGTTGGTGTTGTTTGTGTTTGATGCTTCCGACGCAGCAATGCTGGAAATGTAGCAGCGAGTTAGTAGAGGAGCATTGCGAGCAGGGTGTTGCGTTAGCGGACGACGACCCGTGGTTGTTCAGCGAAGATGCGCTGGAGTCGCCGGCACCCACTTCGAAGCGAGCCAATACCTTTGATGACGACACGATACTATCACCACCTCCTTCGTTGCATTCCTGTGACAATTGAGGTGATGGCGCAGAAATGCTGGCACAACAGAATTTGTCGCGGATTCCGTGACTAATTGACGATAAATTTGGGCTTAAAAATATCTGCAGAAAAATCATACCCCAACACGTCTGCCATCAGCAGATCCCGCTGGGCTGGCGTCGCCTCGCTGGTCGTTCTTTGCTGCTGGAAATGATTTCGTCGCGCTGCGGCCATTAAAGTGGAGTATCGGAGCGAATTGTTAGGCGATAAGGAGCCCTTGCGATGCTTTGAGTTGGCACCAATGCCTCGTGTCCATGTTGGCTGGCTCTGTTGCCGATGGAATTTCTCTTCATTAGTGCCAGGATGGTGATGATGACGATGGTGGTTATGATGGTATTTGTGTTGCTTTACAGCCGATTCAYTGACGGTTCCCATCTGAGAACTCGTGCATGGTAGCACGCTTCGAGCTGCTGCAGGATCGGCGAGTTGTAGGCCACCATCATGAGAGTGGAACTCGCGTCTCGGCTCATGGTCCGTGACTGGATGCATGCGGACGGGTGGTGGCGATATGCTTCCGCCCAAAAGTACAAAGTCCAATGGCGGTGCCAGCCAGTTCTTTGGCTGGTCCACCGCACCAACTATTGGCGGTGTGCCAATATGTGATGGCATGCCATTCGGACAGTTCAAGCGTGCTTCTAAGCTGGAAGCGTTGGTTGCTGCCTGGCCAATCTCGACATCTGCTGCGTCATCATCCTCAACCAGCAGCAATGAGTCCTCTTCCTCCGCAATGCTGTTTTGCTGCTTCAGCAAAGCGGACATCATGCGAGCAACTGAGGCAGCGCCGCCGATATTACTTGGACTACGCGGTGACATCACTTTTTGCTGATGCTGTCCGGTAAGGGGCGGTGACGGATTTGGTGACGAATGGCGCGAACTGTACGCGTTTAGAGAAGAGGCGGAGGGCGAGCGGGACTGGGGCCGTTGAAGCTGACCGCCGAAGCAGGAACCACCGCTTGAACACTCCATGCCCGGCGACTGCACGTCCATGGACATGTCTCGCACCAGTCGATGCCCGCTGGATTCGACCCCAACAGTAGAGGAAAACATTCCTCCGTTTAGGGACCCTTCCGGCAGCAGTACAACCGCCGGAAGAGACGGTGGCACGCCGATCTGATGTTGTTGATTTACACAATAACCATGACGAAGTCGGGAGCGCGGAAATGACACTGTACATGATCCGGACGATGAGCTGCTGGCGGTAGTGGCTGTTGACGAGCATGGTGTACAGTTTGCAGATGGTGTCATCTGATTGTGCCAAATTGAATTTGGCTGCATTTTAACAAATTTTCAAATCTGATCGGCAAAAAAACAAATTTAAAAATCATTTTTCTGGTAAGCATTGCAAATCAAAATTCCAAAGTTTTACAATATTTTTTCATATTTATGAAAGAGGAGAGTGAAAGAACACAGTTGTGGTGCATAGTCCCGTTTGACAATATAAGTTAGAGGGGGGGGGGGATGTCGCCTGAACAATGTGAAGGAAAGCCCTGGTGTGCAGAAAACCTTCTGCCGGAAAGGGGTTTTCATCTCCATGCGCGAGTGTAAATAACACACCGTTGACAGGAAGCAAAAATGGGGCTTAATCACTTAGCGACAGAAATTGTAGCATCGCCCCACACCCACCCCCTCCCTGGTAGCGGGATTGGAAAGAAATGCTTTTGACGCCGAAAGAATTCAAATGATGCCAATCGAAAAGGCAATCATTTGATGCGTTTTGAAGCATTGGAAATGAATTCGATTGAAACGGAATTTAACTTAGAGCAAAGACAAAAATCATTTGTTTAATATAGTCAACAAATTTACGTTTAACGTCATACATACGACGATGAAAATGCCATCAAACCTTTTCTGATACGACAATTTGGGCCAAAATTCGATTATTTGGCAAAAAATGCTACGAAAGGCCCGGTGGTTATAGCCGGAGCAGATGTAATGAATGGGTTTTGCCAAAGGCATTAGTGAAAAATGGCGTTTTTACGATAATTGCACAACGTTTTCCTTTTTTAGTTGTTCTAAAATACAAAAAACGTAAAAAACGTAACTTTTGTTACGATTTTGGACAAAAAAATGAACAATTCTTTGAACCAATATTTTTAAATTAGATGAAACATGTCTAAATGCTGCTTTAAAGATTGAAAATCAAGATCATGATCGTAATTGGCCAAAAATATAAAAATTGCTTCCACATGCCCCTATGTCATGAGCCCAGGCACAAAATGGATGGATTTTCTGCGAAGGCCAATGTTTTGGGAATGGCGTGTGTCAACCCGACCAAGCGCCCTTCCGCGCTAATTGGCTTTTTGCCTAGGCATTGCCGTGCCGACGCCATTTGCTCCCCGGACAATGATGCAGACACCACAAAGGTAAAAAGAATGGCCCCCCAAAAGTGCCCATCTTTCACAAAATAGGACACATGAAAAGCTCAAATCGAAAAAATGGTTACCGTAGCAGCCCGTCTCGGATTTTGCGCATTTAAAGGATAAAAAATGTGTCTGCCTTTTTAATGAAATTTGGACTGGATTTGTTAGCACAAAAGTATCCAATGTATTAGGGAATTTATTTATATTTTACTAAATAGGTAAAAGTGTTTGGTGCCGGCTCGCCCGTGGCACTGTGTAATATGTAAATTAAATTTGGTTGAAAGCCAAAGGTGTTGTTCACCCAGCAGAAGAAGGCAGAAAATCTATTCCTGACCTCCTTATCGTATTTACGGCCAGTATTATATTCATTGCCTCAAACAACGGCAAATGCCCCAATGGTGAATGGAGRGGTAATCAATGCCCTCCCTACCCATTGGCAAACGACCCAAATGCGCCCCAAGCGCCAAATTTTGTTAGGAAGGCACTCGCGCATGATAAATGCGTACGTGTTGGCATGTGGAATGAAATTGGCCAAATATTCGCCAAAACATGGCAAAGCGGTAGGAATTGATTAAATTTTGGATAAATTGCAAGAACAACACCCGTTCAGAGGAAAGTATCTATTCAATTTAACATTACATAATGTCACAATTTGGCAGCACCAATATGAATGCTGTGAAGCCCTTTAGTAAATCTATGCCTGGTTTGACGTCTGGTGATTTTTTGTGAATTATTGCTGTAAGAGATGCACGGAGATTCTGTTAGTTATTAAGAGTCAAATTATGGTGAATTATCCGAACTCGAGGGGAAAGGGGGAGGGCGTACAAAAATTTTGTCCAATGATTCGAGTGGACCTGACGGGGTACGCCGTCCATATCGTTTCTGCGACATTGTTTGAGGCTCATTGATGATTATGGCGTCACCACTGCCGTTTCCGGCAGCAACATCATTCGCAATGCCGCAATCCTTGGGGCGGGGGCGCACAAATTGGTCCACAATTCGTTGCTCTGTCGTCGTGGCGGCGGTTACGGTAGCCAAATTGTGACAACTTCCCTGAATGGACACGGTGATTATTTGTAAGAAGTGTATATGGTAGCCATATCTTGGATTATTCACTTTAACTACAGTTTGAAACAGCAGCAGCCTCTTTTAGAAAATTAACAAATGTTTGGCCTTCACCTGGATGGCTTCCACCGTGTAGCCGCCTCCGCCGAATTCTTCTTCGGCAGTCGCTTTTCCTTTGAGAATTGCTGTCGCTGTGGTAGTGGCGGGTGCTGCTGGCGACTGAATCATTGGCCGATGGTTGGGCAAACTAAGAAAAATAACAAAAATTTGTTTTATGTATTGATTAAAATTAAATTAACCAATCCTCTCAGTTTGGAAYTTTTCAATGTTTCAATTGGAAAAAAAGTTAAAATCAAAAGTGGCTAATTGTAACAAACTTACGGGGTGCTGGCCACTGATGAAGCCGGCTGAAGAATGTTTCTGAACGGGGCAATGGCACCGTTCATGCGCATCCATTCGCGTGAGATCTGAAATAACAAAATGAAATGTGAAAATCCAAGAATCGAAAATTTCCTAATATAAAATATCAATTAAATTGTGGCAATCCCTCAACCTCTGTCAGATAAGTGTCCCGGAGTTGGCCCGTCAGACCGGATTCCCCCGTGGAGTCGTCGATAGAGGATTGGGTTGAACGAAGTGCAGGAGGCTGATGGCCAATACAAGGCGCGTGACCAGAACAGCCTGAAACAGTCAAACAGAAGGAAACGTCTAACAAAGCCGCGCCACTCTGTTTGAGGCGATTAGCGGAATCTCTCGTGGGGAAGTGGACATTTTGGAAATAAAAATTTGTGCCATGAAAAAGATATTAAATTGCTTATATGTATGTACATATATAAAAATTTTTTTTCCAAATATGGCAAAATTTATTTGACATCAATAATTAATTTACCGGACGCCGTGCAAAACAACAGCAGTTGGGAAGAGATGCCCCCGCCGCCCCTGCAGCTTCCATGGTGCCGTCCGTGATCGCGACTGGTGTCGCCGGGGCAGATGGCACTGCGTCGTTCCGAGTGGTAGCCGCTGGATGCCGCCACGTCAATTGCTGCCACCGTCGTTGCTGCATTATTGGTGCTGCTGGTTCTGCTTGCCGTAGGCGCAGCTTCAGCAGCCACGATGTGCCCGCAGGAATTGGACAGTGCGGACACATCCGCCGATGTGCGCATGTCGATCGACTTGCGCAGGGAAAAAAAATTATCGACGGGAAATGTTGTGGCCGAGTGATGTGCCAGTGAGGAGGCCAAGGATTCAAATTCTCCGGTCATTGCGGAATGTTTTTTTTAAATCGGATTCATTAGATACAAGTTCATAAAAAGAGTTCAGAAAATGTTAGCCAATTTTTTTTTGTTTTTCGACGAAGCGCCTCAAAAAAAAGTGAACAAGGCTGGCATATGCCTTCGTGATAATGGCTTAAGAAAGGAACAATCAATCAAGGGTTTGTTTTTAATGTGTTTTTTGTTCTCATTTAGAAAGAAGGAACCCGGTTGAGTGAAGTGCCTTTCAAAATGTTCACCCGAAGGTGTGAAAGAAATAAAATGACGAATGATCTTAGGCCTTAACATCAAAACCCGACTGATTTAGAAAAAAGTTCTAAGATTGAAAAAGATAAATGCAAGTAATGCTTATAAAAATTATCGGCAGATTTTTATTAAATTTGTTTTTAAAATTTCAATTTAATCAAGAAATACTTAGATAAGGAAGTTTTCAAAAAATTTTCACAACTTCGACAAAAGAAAAGAAAGTGCAGTCAGTGACTTGACATGGCCACAATTCCACGAGGCGTTAAGTGTTAAGGTCTCTGGAATGGTGGGTAGACTTTTTAAAAAGGCCTTTAGGGGATTAACGTTTTGGCCATAGATCTCTTATCTAAATGACATCCCTTTGACAAAATTGGTTAAAAAAAGATCGATTCTCTAAAAATTATATGTTTAAAATTGACCAAATTTTTAAATATTTAATCAAAAAGGAGAAAGAAAATTTCCAGATTTTCCAAGATTCTGAAACGCATAAACCGCTTCGAATCTGATTTTGAGTTCTATTTTTTTTTAATTTGGTAGAGCTGAGTTTCGCCCGGCGAGTCCTTGCTCACTGTAAATTTGATCTCCAATAATTTCGGAAAATTGCTCACAACCAAAAAAAGGAGAAGAATCAGTGCGCTTTCCGTACACCCGCCAAGACTCTGTTGCTCACTTGATGAAACGCGGAGGAAGGTGCCAATGCCCATAGTTCCATACGCTTTTTGCGCTCGCCGTTGACGGCAGCGGCAGGCGCTGAGTCGGTGGAGCCGTGTTGGCGTGCCTGTTGTTGGTGCAACGCTTTTGCGGTGCGTGCCATCGCAGCGGTCTGATGCTGAATTTGGTGATTGTTGCTCGAAGTCATGTTGGATGACGACATATGATGGTTGTTATTGTTGTTGATACTGCTTGTCTCCATGTTGCCCCCATCTTCGAGCCTCAAGTTCAGTGAACATTTTGAGCGCATCTTTGAGGATGCCAATGAAGTGCCAGAGAGGGTTAGCGATGCCAATGGTTCTTGGCCTGAAAATAGGAAGAGGGGAATTTCAGGATTTTATTAACATTTTTGGACTGTTTTTCCCGGAGACACAGGCAATTGGCATTGTAGAAGAATTTAACCGATTTAAATGTTTAATTCATTTGGAAAAGCAATTAAAGAAAATGTCATCGCAATCCAATTTTTGCAAGAAGAGATGCTGGGCGGAGAATGGGGAAGTGTCGTGAGATATCCGCAGTGAAAAAGTGAAAACCGAGCTAAAAACAAACAAAAAGACAGAAAGGGATGAACTTTTTGAGAGAAATGTTTGATAAAATGCATTTGCATTTTGCACGGCTAAATTTATTAAATAAATTTTGTGTGACTCAATACTAATTTTTGTGATAAAAAGTATATGTTGTGCGCCAAACTAAGAAGCTTTCAACTAAAATTAAGCAAATTTAAGTTCGAATGGACTTTGTGTTAAAAAGAATACAAAACTTCGGGATTTTTATTAGAATTATCAAACATTCCATCTTAAAAATAAAATGCTTCCAAATAACGAAGCAAAACATATTTCACGACCATTTTAATTGGCTTCCTACAGGAAGGACAGGGCATTAATAAAATGTCGTGCTGAAAAATGGCGCCTCAGGGAGAGAGCATAAATATTTGAGCATTTTTGGCACTTTGACCCTGGCAAGGCGTTAATTAAGTGCCATTCCATGTAAGTTTAACAAATTAATAATTTCAAAACGGCGGAAATTGGAATGTTTTTAAAATTTTTGATTAAAAACCGTTCGACTCTATAACCTTAGAAATGTAGTTAACAAAAAATGGCCATGATCTTCTAATAAAATTTGAGAATTCTTTTTTAAATTTTTTATTTTAAGAAAAGAGAGAATAATTGAAGGCCAAAACGAAATAGTCTCTGAAAGAAAAATTGAAAATTAATTTTTGATTTTGTGTATTTTAAAAAAATAATCTCGGCTGCCCCACGTAATAAATTTTTGTTTCTCGGTTATTTTGATTGAAAGTGTGGCGTAACAAAACAATTGCTTTTTCATTCATTAGTCCACTCAAAKCACGAAAGTAAAAGATGCTTAACATCCCCCCCGAGGGGATATCCTGTGATTGTGCCTCGGGGATTGGGGTAAAACAGAAATTTTCTAATAATTTCGCTTCAACAACTGAACAGATGTGTTGACTGATGGTGTGTTGAGATGGTGATGGATTTCATTTATTTTCTTAAGCTCTTGAGTGTTAGAGGCAGGTCCCACTTGGTCGAATTCAGTGTGAAAATATTTATTTATTTTAAATTTTTTTTATTAATGACAAAAAATTTTCTCTCCCAAAGTATGAAATTGTAAAACTTTTAAAGAAATGGGAAATCGACTTTTTCTTTTGAATTATAAGAAAAATTCTAGAAGAAAGAAAAAAGGCCAAAGGGAAACTTTGTTTTTTGATTTTTGCTCGGGGGAGAGACCAATAAAAGCGGTCTCTCTCCCCTCCTCTTCGTCCTCAGGCAAATTGTTAACCAAAAAAGAAAACTTTGCCTGAGGGGGCAAGTTCATAAAAATTCAGTAAAACTAAAATTGGGTCAAAATCGCAAAATTATTTAAATTTATTTTAATTAAATTTRGAAGACCTGTGTTTTACTAATATAATAAAATAATTATTTTTAAAGCAAAGTAATTACTTCCAACGGCAGACCAATTGTGGCCATTCTGAAGCAAAGAACTTCCATAAGAATTTGACCCATTCATCATGGATACTATAAGAGTAGACTGAGACGGGGAATAAAAATCGCTGGACGAAGAAGCTGAAAAACTTTTTGTTTATATTAAAAAGTAAAATTAAATTCAAGCATATTTAAGAGGTATGGGTCGGCTGAGCTGAGCAGTTATCTCTTTTCAAAACCAACCAAATCAAACAAGCTAATATCATTGTAAGCTTTTATTTGTTAGTGCGGCGAATCTGCTAAACTAAAAATATCGATTCGTTAAGTTTGCAAAAGGTTATGTGAAAAAGCCCGGTAAATGAACCCAATAAACAAGATCGGGGTYATTTATTATATTACCGTATCCATGAAAGGAATTGCGCTTATGCTGGTTCGGTAGTGCCGTGCCAGTCGGCAACTGTAGGAACTGCTTGGATTTGGTTTCCTGCTGCGGTTTGCTTTGCTTCTTTTTAAAGCTTTGTTGTGTGTCACTTCGGCCATTGTTCGGTAACATCATTATTACAGTCGTTTACGTTAAAAATCAAAAAAATGTTCAGTCCTGAAATACTATGCCTTAGGAGCTAAAACAAATATGTGGGCATCACCACAGGGCTGCTACTTCTAATCTTTTGGTTATTTTTTCTGCGGCTTTATATTGGCGAGATATGCACGAAAAACATGTTTTAGTCAGAAATTTCGTCGTTTAACGAGGCTATGAAACTAAAAATGACTATTTCGAGATTTTGACGACTAAAATAATCTTGAGACTACATATTTTAAGATTCATGTTAATTCGTTCATCCATGGCTAATTATAATTTTATTTTGCCAAAATGATCGTTTATTAGTTTTTTTGTTAAAAACTCTCGGTTAAAACTTTTTTTGCCTATTTGAGGGTTTTATTCAATGTTGAGTTTAGGGATTTTTTTGGAAAATGTTGTCAGAAGAGTGTGCCCGATGAATCAAACCTCAGAAAAACTATTGTTCTGAATAAAATAAGTTTGTTAACAACAAAGTCTCATTCCAGCATTTAAATAGATTTAATTACTTTTTTCATGAACTATTTTTGCTTGTGGGCTGAAGACTATTTTGCCATTTTCTTTCGCGACTATTTGTCGACTTTTCGAGATCGTTTGAGACCAAAAGTAGCATACCTGGGGTAGGCACTATTGTTTATTCGTTCAACATCAAAATTTTAATTTTGTTTTTTTTTCATGGTACAAACTAAAAGAATTCCCTTTGCTAACAATGTTTCTTCATCGGGCCAATTAGGTTTAGCGCCTTTGACGAGGGCTTCTTCATCAGATTACATTACCGGAGTGCCGTTTCCCCGGGGTTAGTAAAATTGACATTGTTCAACGGGGCTGAGGGTTCGATTTTAAACAAATAAAAACTAATATAGTATTATAATAATAAATATTAATTTACGGCAAACTAATATGTATTATACAATTGACATCCAATTAAAAATAGTAAAGAAAATAGACAAAATATTTAAAAACCTCAGATTTCTTATGTCCGATTACGGGAATAAATTAACTTTTGTGTTTAAAGTAAAATATGTATTTTGAGCTAAATTTTTCTTAAATTGGTCCTTTTAAGCATTCTGGGTTAACCGGGGCTGGTGCTGTGCTGTTGCCTCGGTAATCTATTTGCATTTACATTTTAGCGCCCAACGCTGAGAGGTCCAAGGAACAAACGTTCCTCTACGTTCCAAAAATGACATTTTCGCCTTGGGAATTTTGGGGGCCTGTCCTGAGAAGCAAGCACCTCTTCATTCCACTTAAATGGGGGAGGGAAGCTCCCCCGAGGCAATTCAGTTAAGCCTTGAGGCCAAATTTGACCGAGAACACTCTCAATGGAAGAGGCGGCGGCCCTGGAATGGCAAAATATTTTTTCTGATTTTTTTAATAAAAATTGTGAAATCGATTTATGTAACGGCAGAACTAGAAACCACATGGTTTAATGAAAATGTTCAGTATTTACAATAAGAGAGAAATTTGTAAGAATTTTTTGGCCATAACTTTTTTTGTCCAATCGCAAAACTTTAGCTTAACTATAGCTTCATCTCGTCGAATGGTTTTAATTTGTCTAGTCAGTTATTGCCCCGGTCTGTTTTTCGGACCGGTCTACTGCTTTTAAATTTTCGCAAAAACATTACGCCAGAAAAAAAAATAGAAAAGAAAGATCAAAATTTCGGAGAAAAAATGGACGGAAGAGGGAGAGCGGAGAATGGTTTGTTGAATCAGCCCAAAATATCGAATAAATCTGAAAAACATTTGTGGACTTACTTTTTCACTAGAGTTGCCAGGGATCGGGATCCCGGCCGGGACCGGTTGGGACTATCCGGCTTGGGAACCCGATCCCGGTTTTTAAAAATCGAAATCCCAATCCCGGTTTAAATTTCTGGCCCGATCCCGGCCAATCCCGGTTTTTTCCAAAAATCTCGGTCCCGGCGAACTATTTTCACAAACAAATCATTGTTTAATAAAATTAATAGAAGCAATACATTTTGCCAATTTCATATGGGAAGTTTTTGAAGGAAGTTTGAATCTCAATAATGATTCAAAAAATGCGCAGTTGGCTGATCCGTCATCGTGATCGGACCGCTGTTTCCTACAATCGGTTTGGACGGCCAGGTTCTCCACTAAAATTTTATTCAATTTTCTTTAAATTTTTAGGGGAGGAGGAGGAGGACAAGCCACCTCCAACCACCATCTTTGTTGCGCCATTCAATGAAAATGCCGCCGAGTTTATACTGTTTAATGTGTGCCATGTACAGAAGGCCGCAGTGGTGAGTTGGCAGCTCCCTTGTAAAGTTTCATATTTCCCCACCCCGAACTCCCTTTCCTGGCCCCAACTAACACCAAACATTTTGACAGTCACCAACCCCTTTCAGTACTTCGCCTGCTTCGGCATGTCTATGGTCGTTCTGAGTTTCATGAGCACCTTTTTCGAGTTTGAGTGGTACCACTACAGTCGAGGCGTCGACGTGACTACTCTGCTCGGCCTGTTCCTTTATCTTGGTATGGGCGTGCTCACCCATTTCTACGTCATCCACGGGGTGCGCAAAGGACGGGCCCGTTTTCTGCTCCCATTCATCGCCCTCTATTCCGTCCTCTGCTCCTTCGAGTTGTTCATGTGCGCCGCATTGCTGTACGCGTATTTAACTATTTTTGCAGGGAATTCAATTTTTTTTTGTTCGTTAATCTATCCGTTGTATTCTCGACAGTTTCAAAGTTGTTGAGCCAAATGCGACTGTGGCATCTGCGAGTGGCATCATTGTGCGGCACCCGCCATTTGCGTGGCTTCTCATCGGCATGTTGTTCATCCTCAGTGTGCAGGCTATTATGTTGTGCACGATATTGCGTTGTCGGCACTTTCTGTCCAAGCGCGAGCTGCACTTAATGGCACTTCGTGTGGCGGAAAAAAGCGTAAACATTTGATTGCCCGGGCCCATTTTTGGAATGCCCAGCTATTTTTATTTCAGCGCCAAGATTATCCGTCCATTCAAATTGTTGTAACGAGCGGTGCAACTTCTGCTGGAAGTGACGAGTTATCCGCGTCGCGGATCAATAACAGCAGCAGTACCATTATCGCTTTGCCAAATGGACGGCACGAAGTCGTCGCATCATTCTCAGGCAGTTCGGCAGCAGAAGCCCCGGCCCAACAACAGCAACAGAATGCGGATGTTCAGCGAGGGGATCAGCCCATTCTAAAGGGCCTTATTATTTGATCAAATAATGAGAATCGGTCTTAAAAAATTTAAGAAATATTCAATTTTTTACGCCAGCCAAATTGGTATGAATTCGGCGGTTTTTGCTAATTTTCGTAAGAAGAATTTTTGAGCCTTTTCAACTGTGCCTTACAATTTTCTGTTGAACGTAATTAGAGTTATACACCTGAAAAAATTTGAAAAGGTTTTCGATCAGAACTTTATTGTTGCGCAGAAAGTTGGACACTATCTACTATATAAGCGATTTTTCATTTTTTTATGAATTCTACATTTAAAATTTTTCCATACTTCAAAATATTATGCCCATAAAAACGTTGGTTTTTCTATAATTAGAAATGCATATACTTTATTCCATCATTCAGATTACAAAATAGCTTTCTAACCCAAGCAATAAACTATACCATAAGCAGATGACCTTGCCAATATATTCAATTGAATTCGATTTCATAAATAATTATGCATAGTTTTTGTTGGCGATAAATTACACACAAAAAATATGGTTTAATGAACATTTGTATATTTAAAATTTGCAAAATGTACGAGTTTTAGGCTTGAAAATTGGTACTTTAACGGAGAAACAGTTCGCGAGACAGCTAACAAAAATTTATACTGATGGAGGGAATTCCACGCGTTCCGATGGTGGCTCCGGAGATGAAAGTGCCCAGCCATCCGTTTCCGGACAAACTTCGTTCTCGTATAAAATCGGTGAGTGATGCATGATTCAATTAGGCCCCCCCACCCGAAAGATTTTTTAAAATTCCGGTCAAAATTGAGTTAGAATTCAATTTTGCTCGGCGGACCAACCCACCTGCGCTCTAGACATTTTTATTCGAAAAACAACAACGAAGGAAGTAAAACCGAAAGATACACCCCTAGGTATCGGGAATTGGAGGCCGATGAATTGATTCCAAAACTAACGATCCAGTAGCTAGAGTTCAGCTTCGTGCAGACTATCTTGATCGAAATCTTGTGACTGATTTGGTCATTTTCAGTACATCGCTGAGCATTACCAAGCTGATCCGGATCAATATGATGCGGCACTGGATGAGCTTGAACAAATGCGAACGGTGCGTTATTGAGCCACAAGGATTATTTCTCGGGTTTTGGAGGCGCAAGTTCCAACTAGGGCTGGGGTTTATAGTTTCTAAAAACCCTTAGGAATCATTCAGGTTATTTGGGGTAATATTTTAATATTCTAAATAATATTGAAAATGGACATGTCGATCCTTATGAGTGCATTTTTCGTACATTTCGAAGTCCAGAGATCAGGAAAATAATCTAGGAACAAGAAATCCCAGCCTCAAACACACATGGCAATGATTTTGTTAAATTTCATTTGGTAGTTTCATTTGCAGATGATTTCTCGTTGCCACACGGACGTGGAGTCCATTTGCGTTGCGAAGCGTTATTATGCTCAATTGGTGATGATGAAGAAGCGCTTTCCGATGGAGGAACATGACGTGTTGGCAGTGCCATTTGCTTGGTAGTAGTCCTTTTTGAAAATCACTATTCCTACGGATTTGGAATTTCCATGATATTGATGAACCGACTCCGATTCGTATTTTTTGTGTGTTAAAGAAGCAAAAAAAGAGAAATAATGCCAGTCTGAAGGTAAATTTAAAAAGACGAATTGGGTTTTCCACGTTTTGATGACCCATAGATGAAATAGGTATATTTTAGAAACCAAAAAAGAATTTAAAATGGCCTCCAAATGTAGGACGGATCGTATGTTGGACCTGATGAACCAGTTGTGCTATGAAGACGTCAACTTCGAGCAGTGTTGCGTGCTTTACAATATTGGGTCTGCGCATGCGCAAATTGCGGCGTCCGAAACGCGCACTGAAATAGACGTCAGTTCAAATTTTATACAAAAATAAACGATTTGCGTTACAAATTTGTGCCAAAACAATTTGGTTTCAAATTTTAGACCAAAAACAGATTCTAATTGTAAATAATTTAGAGTGTTAAAAACGCCTTCATGCACTTTCAATGGGCCGCTTGGCCAATGCAACAGTTGCGCGATCAATTGGGCGCCGCCCGTTTCAGCACATGCGATTTCGAAACACCCTACCTGACTTTCTACCTGAACGTGCTGCTGGTGAGCAGCACTTTTCAGGCTAATTTTGTGCAACTATGCTTSCTGACGAAACAATTTATCTGAAATAAATGTTAGATCGGTTATTTGCTAGAGTTTTGTGGTTTTAGTTTTTGATCTATTCAAATGATCAAAATGGACATAAATGCTATTTCTTGATAAAATTCAGGCCCAGGCTCAGGAATGCATGTTGGAAAAGTCGATGATTGACCACCGGAAGCCGACGGTGGTGGCGCGGGTGGCGCTCCATCTGTACAACATATATCAGCAATGTGATGAACATCTGAAAAGCTCAGGGCTGGCTGATTTGCTCTCTTCAAGCAGATACAAGGCATGATCAGTGATCACAAATTATTTCAACCGATTGGTAACTCTTTTGTTCGTTAAGGAGGTTGAAAGGCTATGTGGTGCCAAGAGTCACCTGTACGGTGCTATTTCCAGTTATTATTTGGGGCAGCAGGCGGACGACGAACAACAGTACGGGACGAGGTCAGTCGGAGGAGTGGGAAGTGTATGTCGTCACTTTTTCTAAAATTAAAGCAAAAATAAATTCTTAAAAATTGCAAAAGCGAAAAAAAAAATTTATATTAAATGTTGAACATTTTAAATATTTAGAATGGTGGGTGGGTGTAAACAACTTATGAACAGCAAATAAAGAACACAGATTTGAAGAATTTAATAACCTATATTAAATTACACTTTTTAGGTTGGCTTATTTTGCGCGCGCTTTGGCACACATCAAAATTGCAGTGCAATTGTGCGAAAAAGAACGACCAAAATCGGCACTTCGTGAAGCTGTCCAATTCGCGCATGATGTAATAGTGCAAAGGTGCGGCATAATGAACGGAGAGAGGAGGCGGGGACGTTCGAATCCGAATATTTTTAATGGACTTGTCACAGTATTTCAAATACCTTTTTTAAATCTTTTCCAATTTTTGGCAGAGAGTCTAACGTGCGCAAAGAAAATGACGTTGTGTACCACGAGCGAGTGCCACGGCCCGAAGAATTGATCAAGTTGGATGGTGTGGCCATGGTGAAGCCGATCGGTTTTGACCCCTGCGACCCATCCATCGGCGGTGACGATTTGTTCCAGGCGCTGTTGCCCATTGATGTAGTGAAGGCCGTGTCCATGTACAGTGAGGAGAAAGACCGACTTAAGCGTCAACTGCTCGAAAAAGTGTCGCGTTGTGACTCTGAACTTGAGTGAGTGTGAGTGTGCGTTTCTGGCGGTCGGACTACTGTAGCTATGAGCTATTGTAGGGTATCGGCCAGAGTCAGTGAGTTCAGTACCGCCGCCAAGATTTTGGTTTATTGGGGGTGCCTATGAAAAGAATTTTGATAATTATTTTTGGTTGATCATTCTCCAATTCCACACAGAAACTATTTGTTTTCGCTGAAATTGGACCAGTTAGCACTTGATCAGCCCATCGATCAGCAAATCCGACTGCCGGACGAACTTCTTGCTGCTAGCGCCGCCTTCAGCGCCCAACCGGACGCATTCCCGGATCTTCTCGACAATTTTCAACGTTTATTATTAATTACCATGTTTGAAATAATATTTCAGTGTATTTTGTAAGACATTCGAAAAAACGTTTAGCAAAAAAAAAACAAAATTCAAAAAAATCATTTTGTAAAACCAATTAAATCTCTCAGGCGTCACCTCAACTGCCCACCAGGCGGACACCCAACTGACCTCCTTACAGCATCGCATGCATGCCATTACCAACCCCTTTTTTGTCCGTGACGAGGGTTATTTGGCCATTGCACGGAAGCTTGACGAGCTCAATGATCACCATAAAAAGGCCAGGTAGTGGGCATGTGTAATTTAATAAAATATTTCATTGTATTTTAATAAAATGTTTTTGTTGCAGAGAAAACAACGCGGAACTTCAGCGTGCCATTGCTGCCCACTCGGAGAATTTGAAGCTGCTCAGCCAACCGTTGCCTGAACTAACCAGGCAAATATGCGGCTGTGACTTTAGCAACAATCCAGGTATAATGGCGGGAGAGTTGTTGTGGCACTTTTTGGTTTAAAAGACATAAGACAATTAGTGTATTGATAACTTTTTTTGTGACTGTTTGCTCAGGCGATTCGTCCGAGGGCTTGCAGCTCAGACGCATCACTGATAAAGTAGACGAGATGCGTAAGCAGCGCTGTAAACTGGTGGACGCGTTCCGGACAGACGTGGACGCGGACGATATCACAAAGAAGGCGCTAGCGGAGCGCGAGCTTGACCCGCGCAAGCTGTTTGAACAAGAGCTGCACAAACATGACGCGCAATGCGAGCTGATCGAGCAGAACCTGCGCGCCCAGGAAAACATCATTCGCGCACTCACTGACGCTAACGCGAACTTTGCCGATTTCCGACGACAGATTCTGGAGACGAACGAAAAGTACGCTTTGTTACACTTTCAATTTTTTTCTTGGTGGCATTCCGTTCCCTACAGGTATTTTTTTATATTTTCAAAATTGCAGACGTGCCCTGCACGCACTGACGTTGGTCACCGCCTATCAAGTGTTTACGGATATTGTGCAGAAAAGCGGGCAGGCGGCCGATTTCTACGCACAGCTGCACAAACTGTTGGGCGCATTGGAGCGCGGCATAGCCAACATTGAGACGGCCAACGCAGAATTTGCGCGCGAAGAACAGCGCAAGCGGCATGCTCAAGAGGAGCGCCGCAGGCGAGAAGCGGAAGTGAGAGATGTACGCCGCAGGCAAGAGGAGGCCTCGCACGAGGCGGCACGAGCGGTCAACGAGTTCCGCTTCGGCTGATCTGCGATTCCGATAAACACAACAACATATTAATATATAATTTACTATATGTATCAAAATGCATTTTTTGTTATTCGCAACTATTTTTCATAATAAAAAGCCGAATGAGGCGCACCATTTACATTGGACATTCTCACGCAATCTTTTCATTTGAGTCCAAGAATTGTCGTCTTAATGAGCACTTAATGGCTTAACGGTGCTTTTTTGGACTAAAAGCGATGGATAGATGTTTGTGCCACATCGCAAACACCTCCATAAGCAATTTACTCGCATTATAAATATGTGTGTGTAACCTTTGAATCGGCATTTTCTTGAAGTTGGCATTAAAAATGCGTATTTACAGAATATTGGTTCTCCTTTTAAATGCATTTGAATCCGGTGGACATCGGAAATGTTGCCAAGTTCAACATCGGCGAACAGTTGGAACGTCGGCGGCGCAGTGTTCAGTTGGTAGTTGGCCCACCCTGGGGAGACGACCTAAAGCTTCCCCCGGCACCGCGAAGACAGAGCTTAGTGGAGCGATGTCAAACTTTGCTGAGAAGTGAAGCTCAATGTTTTTATAAAACCATTCATTATGTTGTACCCCTTCTGTCCATTGCTAAAATGGCGTACGCCAARAGACCGGGGAAATAACGTTCTTCGACCTTAACCGATTCAAACATTCTTAAATCCATCCGGAAGCTTTCGGAGAGTAGAAGTTATCATTAACTGTAAAACTGAGCTTGACAAATCTTAAAAAGTTATGACCACAGAAAACTTAAGTGCTGGCCACATTTTTTGAGTTTTGTCTAATAGCGAAGTTTTTGCTTAATGAGAGCGAGAGCTTATGAATGGCTTTGAGAATGTCTGAATCAGTTACGGTTGAGGCAACATATTGCTCCGGTCTGTATTCCAGAAAATCAATATTTTTCCAAGAATCCAAGGTCGCCAACTCGCTCGGCAATTCGACCCCCTTTCTGCCTCCGATTGTACCAAAATCGGCCTCCGCAACATCGGAACTTTCTCCACCATTTTTCTCCGCTGCTTCCGCCAATACACTCCGGTTCCGGCGACGTTCCGCGTTCAGCCGCGCATCGCCACTGCCACCACTGTTTTTGTCCGTGTTAAACGATG
>MEIZ01000070.1:0-20583 GCA_001723225.1 Globodera ellingtonae
AGCACACTATTTCTTCAAAAAATAAAATGTACAAAAAAGTAACTAAAATAATTTTTAGATGGGGTGCGTTATGCCCAATTACTCTCGTCCTCTGAGTCTCTCTTTTTGCACACTATTTCTTTAAAAAATAAAATGTTCAAAAAAGTAAACTAAATAATTTTTAGATGGGGTGCGTTATGCCCAATGACTCTCTCTTTTTAGCACACTATTTCTTCAAAAAATAAAATGTACAAAAAAGTAACTAAAATAATTTTTAGATGGGGTGCGTTATGCCCAATTACTCTCGTCCTCTGAGTCTCTCTTTTTGGCACACTATTTCTTTAAAAAATAAAATGTTCAAAAAAGTAAACTACAATAATTTTTAGATGGGGTGCGTTATGCCCAATTACTCTCGTCGTCTGACTCTCTCTTTTTAGCACACTATTTCTTCAAAATAAAATGTTCAAAAAAGTAAACTAAAATAATTTTTAGATGGTGTGCGTTATGCCCAAATTACTCTCGTGTCTGACTCTCTCTTTTTAGCACACTATTTCTTCAAAAAATAAAATGTTCAAAAAAGTAAACTACAATAATTTTTAGATGGGGTGCGTTATGCCCAATTACTCTCGTCGTCTGACTCTCTCTTTTTAGCACACTATTTCTTCAATAAAATGTTCAAAAAGTAAACTACAATAATTTTTAGATGGTGTGCATTATGCCCAAATTACTCTCGGTCTGACTCTCTCTTTTTAGCACACTATATTAATTTATATTTTGGATTATCGTGTTTGTGATTATGTAATTTATGCTAATTTTTTAATAATAAGTTTTTATTTTCAATAATATAATACAAGACTAATAAAACATAAATACCCTAATGTTTTTTCTCGAAATAAACTAATATTTGATTGATTATGATTTGTTAATGTCTCAGAGAACCGAATAAATAAAGATTCTTTATCACTATTAGTTAGAAAAACTTTTTTATTTATCTTTAAATATTTTTATAATAATTAATAATGATTATAAAGCTCTTAATTGCACTGTATTTTGTAAATTGTTAAGGGTTAGCAAAATGACAAAATTAGTTTTTTTGAAAGCGTCGAGTATTGAAAATTGCAATTTTTTTAAATATAAATAATTTAACATTTTTGTACGATTAATTGTAGGTTTTAAAGATTTAAAATTAATTTTGCTCGTCTTGTATGATTCGTAATGTAATCGTTTATATAATTATATTGTTGATTATCGATTTTAACTATATAAAATACTTTATATTTAATATTTCAGTGCGTAACTTATAGCAAAAGTTCTTTTGGACCCCAAAATCTTTTTTGGCGTTGATGACTTTTTTCAGTAAATTTTTCATGGGAATTCTGGATTTGAAACAAATTTTAAGACGGTTGGCAGGCACGTAATTAGGGTTTTGCCTTGGGGTAAATCGATAAAAATCGATTTATAATTCCATTTTCCTTATAATTTGGAAATCAAAATGGGCCCCCTATGTTTTGACTAAAAGTGGTTTCGGTTTTCGGTTAACTGGGTGTCTTATTTTTGTTTTGTTTTGTGCATAAATCTATATAAATCTGCGTTCTGCGTTTGGACCTCGATACGGTTTAACAAAGTCCTGTAGTCCTTGGGTATTTACATTTTATCTAGATTTAAATTAAATAAAAAACAAATTTCATGACACATTCGAGATTTGCAGGATAATTAACCGATAAACATGTTGAGTGAATAATTATATTTGACTTAAATTCTCCAAGATTAGCATTTAAAAAAGTAATTATTCATTAATCAAATAAATTACAGATTTTTTAATTTGAGGTGTTTGTTGGGTCCTAGCTTTGACCAACAAACATTTTAAATAAAATATTTATTGTTGATAAACAAAATATAAATAATCGATGGAGGGTCGGCACGGAGCACAATTTAGGAATAATCCAAAACAACAAAAATCAACGATATGACCTCCACCAAAGAGGGGAGGTCAAAAATGGACAGAAAAGGTGGTTCTGACTCTCCTATGAGAGATCAGACACAAAGACAATGCGAAGGGATGGGAGGGGAAAAGATCACAATACAATGTCAGAATGTCAATGATCGTTTCAAAGCATTCTCGGGTGATCCCACACGAACAGTGGTTAAACTATTAATTTACACGATTACATTTTTTTATTTTATAAAATTATTAATGCATTTTAAAGTTTTTAAAATTAGTTGTTCTATATATTCAATAAAATATTTCTAACCGTTTTTGCAAATTTTAATTATCATTTTAAAATAAAAATCGCTTATTTGACGATTTTTGATTCAATTATTTTATTGATTTTTATTTGGCCACAACTTAATTTTTTCTCGCATTTTTTTTTGCATTGGGTATAGGTAGGCCGTTTTATTAAAATTTTGCGTCGAATAAAAAATTTATTAATGCATTGAGCGAGTTATAATAATAAAAAATTACGTTGCAATATAACCCTGTCCAGGCATTCTTCTTTGCTTATATTGTGACAATTGAGCGTTTGCCTGGGAAAATCACATTTCTGCAGTTCGTGTTAGTCAATTCAATGATATATAATTTTTATTCTTTTTGATTTTTAAAAACAAGTTCTTTTTATTAAATACTCCAGTTTCAATTATAGGTTTTTCAAATAGCAGGCTCTTCGCTGTAATCAAGTTATTTCATGATTTATGAAAATAATTAAAACATATATTTGCTCTTTGTTGGTAATTTCTTTAGATAATTTAATTATTAAATATTTTAAAGATATCAAATTTTGCTACAATGTGTTACAGCAACCAGCTGTTAGCATCGTTGTTTCGGCGCATAAGGAACAAAGTGATTAAGTCAAAAAAATTATTTGTAATGATTTAATTTCTTGATATCAGCAGGAAAAATAAATTCGCTTACTTTATTTATTTTCAATTTTATTGTAACCAATTTTTTTTTTTTGCAATATTTTCTTTTTAAATTAAATTGCATACAATATCGTATAAATTTTTATAAATAAAGTATATTCGTTCATCTTTTTTTGTGTTGTAATCGCTGCCATATGCTAATATAACATCTTTAAAATAATGTTTTTGTGAATTGTCCTTTACGGCATTCACCTCTCAGTAGCCCCGCATACATGAGCGCATTTGTCCCATCGCTATCTGTGGAGTTTGCGCATTAACTTAAATAATAATCTCTTAACAAATTGACGCAATAAATCAAAATTTTGCGGACCTCCCCACTATGCAAAATTAATGTTTTATTAAGATTTTAATGGTTGCATTCACACTCATGATATTATTTGAAATTTAAAATAAAATATTTTCTAACCGTTTTTGCCAATTGTTAATTAGGCTCATCATAAAATAAAAAAAAGGTTTAATTTGTTTTTTGCAATATTTTGGTTCGACTATTTTATTTTCTATGCTGTTATTAATACTTGTTCGTCTCTCTTTCCTCCAGGTGCTAGCCTAAAATATTTGGCATTATATGTTAATTTATAAAACTTTGTAATATAGGAAATTATTTGAGGAAAATCTTGTTACAATGGAATTTCTTATTAATTGTTTAAAATTTTATTGGCAACCTATGGCATATTATTTGCATAAAAATATTTAATTTTATTTAATAATCATTACAATCGATATATAAAAATACAAAGACATATGCTCCATCCGGGTTGTGGAATTGTCAGGTCGAGGAATAATTTAACCAAATGTTTTTTGTCCAATAATGATTTAATTCATTTTTTATATGCTTATCAATTATCCTTATATTCTCATTTCCTATTGCCATAAAGAACATTTTAAGATAGAAATTTCAATTTTTATTTTAACTTAAAAAATAATTTAGTAAGTTATATTTTTCCATTTATAGAGTATATAATTTTATTTGTGACTGATAATTTTTGATATTTTCGTCATATTTTGAAATTATATTAATAATAAAGATGTAATTTTTCGTAATACACATAATCGTAAATTGCAAAGAGTGATTTTTGTAATTAATTTGGTCAAAAATATTTTCTTATTTGTTAAATTCATTATCCTGGCAAATGTTTATTAATTAATAAAATCCTTTTGCTTTTAATCTCGTACAACACCACTTTTATAGTAAACATTAAATAAACAAAAACTAGTTAATTTATCGCACTGATTTCCAAGCCCCATCACCTCAAACTCGGCGTAATTTATTATGTCCTCGGCAGTGGATTGACTTCCTTGCTGAAAAAGCGGAATATTAAATGATTGCAGAATTATTTTAGTAACATTATTTAAAGATTAAGATTTTTTTAACTAAATAGTGAATGTCGATTAAGGGTGTTAGACTATAAACATTATTATTTAAGAAAATAAATAATAGAGCTGAAAGTGTTGCTTCAGCATTTCCCTAAGAATTATAATCTGTTTTAGTTAGACTTACTTTTATATTAAGTTTGCTCTACTAAATAAATAATTTGTTAATATTTGTAACAAGTATAAGTTTAAAAATGAATGATTTGAAGATTTAAAATATTTTGTAGCAATTAATTTGTTTTAATATAATATTACTAAATAAAATATTTCACTAAATCTCATTGTATAATAGTTTTTTGTTAATTTTCATGAGGTAATTTAGTTTATATGTTTTATTACAATTACATACTAAAAGCAAATTTCTTATCTTGCTTAATTTATTGAAAATTTGAGATGCATTCGCATGTTGTAGCAAGCATGATTAAAGGGTCAATAATAACTCAATTTTATCATGATTTTGGAAAGAGGTGTGTCGGAGGTGCCGAGTTTAATATTTATCTAAGTTTAAGTATATAAAGGTTGTAATTTTATTGGTTTGTTTATAAATATAAATTTTTTAAACGTTCTTTTCAATTTTTAAAGATTAAATTTCTTATATTGTAGGTGTTAATTTTACAATTAAAAGTCTTACTTTTGTTTTTAATAARCATTTACAGCTAGTTTTGAAATTTATTTTTTTGATAAAAGAAAACCTTTTATTCAAATTTAATATGCTTTTTGATAACGTTAACCCGTTCCGCTTTTTGGCCTGCGTTTATTGTCGAACTTCTGCATTTCTTAATAAAGTTTAACATCTGTACAAAACCAGCATATTTATTAATATAGGTAAAGAGTTACATATTTTTATTTTAAAATAATTTTATTTAAAATTTATGCCCTTATTATTTTGAGCAGCGAATCATTTTAATGGTTTATGTGAGGTTTTGTTTTTGGATTTGAAACAATCATATAAATATTTTTTTGTTAAATAAATGTCTCGATGGGAACATAATTTACGGTAATTTTTACGTGATTAATAATTTTCTTTTTATTAGTTTATTCAGATTTTCTCATTGTTTCCAATTTGTAGGCTTTCTTAGGTTTAATGTCGATTAACGTGTGGAATATAAAAGTATGGGCGAACATATTTAATTTTAATTCAATATTATTATGTATTTATTTCTTTGTTTTGTAGTGACATTTATACCTTTAATTGCCTTAATAGTGTTCGATACTCCGGCCGATGGAACGGATTTGAGATTTTTTTTAAAAATTTTATGAATAAAATGTTCAAAAAAGTAAACTACAATAATTTTTAGATGGGGTGCGTTATGCCCTAATTACTCTCGTCGTCTGACTCTCTCTTTTTAGCACACTATTTCTTCAAAAAATAAAATGTTCAAAAAAGTAACTAAAAAATTATTAGATGGGGTGCATTGATGACCAAATTATCTGACTCTCTCTTTTTAGCACACTATTTCTTTAAAAAATAAAATGTTCAAAAAAGTAAACTACAATAATTTTTAGATGGGGTGCGTTATGTTCAATTACTCTCGTCGTCTGACTCTCTCTTTTTAGCACACTATTTCTTCAAAAAATAAAATATTAAATTTGTTTTAAAAATTATTGTATTCTTTTGATAATCAACACTAGAATAACATTTGAAATAATGTTTTTTTGATTATATACGGGCTTTAAAATGTTATAGAAATGGTAAATTCAAACTGTGTATTTTATTTCCCAAATCGATTCTTAATTGATTTATGGTTTTTAAAAAAAAATTAATTGTTAAAAGATTTYAATATTTTTAACTGARGAATTTTTGTTTCGATAATTTTATTTATTATTTGTTTTAATTTTTAATTCAAGTTACAAATACAACAACAAAACCTTTTGTTGTCTTTCTAAAATTTGGGGGTTTAATCATCTCTTAGGATTTAACATTTAATATTAGTAATTATATTTAAATACCGTCTTTTTTATCTCGCACACTGCGTGGCATTGCCTTCACGGACAGGCAGTCACTTTTAAAAATTTTTACATGATGCGAATGATGTCCAAATGGACATCGTGGACATTCTTATCTTTTAATTGATAATCTTTTATTAATAATTAATAATGATTATAAAGCTCTTAATTGCACTGTATTTTGTAAATTGTTGATTAGCAAAATGACAAAATTAGTTTTTTTTGAAAGCGTCGAGTATTGAAAATTACAATTTTTTTAAAATATAAATAATTTAACTTTTTTGTACGATTAATTGTAGGTTTTAAAGATTTAAAATTAATTTTGCTCGTCTTTTATTATTTTATAAATTGTACCCTATTTATTATTTTAAAAATTATAATTATTCTCAACCTCTCTAATCGTATATAAAAAAAATTATATAAAAATAAAATAAGCTTTAGTTATCAGCTTTTTCCTTTACATTTTGTCAAATAATTAATAAAACTTTATTATGGAAGAAGAGTTCGTCAATGAATTCTATTATGCTTAATAAAATTAGACAAATTAAAAATTTTCCCAATTATTTTTGGCTTGTAAAAAAAATCTAATAAATCTGATTAATTTGATAGATTCATAAAGAATAATAAAAACAAAAATGTTAACTAATAATATTATATTATTTTATGTTAACATCCAAGTTTGATAATATACAAAGGATAAATTCTTCAGTTATTTTAGAATGTAGAAACAAACTAATAATAATATTTATTTATTTTCAAACTAATCTCCAAATAAATATCACAAAACGACAGTTACGGCATTGGCAATAATGTTATCAGGGATCACATGTAGAACGCAGGCGCTAATGTTGACATCGAGTTGCCACAATGGACGTGAAGAGTTGTTGAATTATTAAATTATTATATAATATGCTATTAATATTTTGCATCATTATTATTCTTTAATAAAAAATATGGTATAGATTATATACCAACGATATTATATTACTTTAATTTTGTAGAGAATTTTCAAATGATTTAAAATATAAATTTTAAGAATTGCATTATTTAGCACTTTGATGTCAAGTACAGATTTAAGTATTTTAATCTTTATTGTTGCAGAACTCCATAATTGAACTATTTAGAATTTATCAGGTATATTACTTAATAGCGTTGTGCATGATTGTTTTATATTGCATCATTAATTGTTCAATAAATAAAGCAAGAACTTTTCATCTAAAATTGATTTTAACTTCAATTATTTTTATATTTTTTATATAGTTCAAGGTCCGTTAATAGCATTTTGATGGTTAACCACTTTCCATTTAATTAACGGCACTAATATGTATTGTTTTTAAAGTGTTTTTTATAATCTTAATATTGAGTCAAATTAATTATTTAAAATTAAATTTTTTTATAAACATTAATCTTAATGTGAGTTGACACTGCAGTGTGCATAATCCAAGTGTTTATAATACATATCAAATTAGCGAGATGCAATTATGTGATGTGTCCTCTTTTTTATTATTAATTTCCATTACACTTTTTATAATAATTTTTGTCTCTTGCTTCAAATTGTTTTTCTATTTTGATTTATTTCGCTCTGAGGGCAATAATTATTTATAATATAAATCCAAATCTCTACCGAAATGTAATATTGACTAACTACAAATGTTCAATCTTTATTTTATTTTTTGTTTTGAAAGCAAATTAACTAGTTTTTCAATTTGTTGAAAATTAAATTTTTAGTTTGATTTATAGTGTGCATTGGATATCCTGATTTTTGTTAATGTTTGTATCGTATAGAGATGTTTTTAGTTGTGATGAGTTTAAATTTTTTGTATGTTATGTTGAATTCAGGTTATTGTATTTAAAATTTTTTAAACCTTGGTTATGAAAACCAGCAAAAAATAATTGTCGCTGCATGTCTTGAAGCATTTCCGACCTTTTTTCAATATTTAAATAAAGACTAATTTTTTTTTAAAGTTGGTGTCAGCTGTAGATGCATTCGATGTTGCCCTGCATTTTCAAAAGGCCTAAATAATATGTGTAGTATTATTAAAAATAAATAAATTTTTGAAAACATTATTTGACTTGTTCTGATTTAAAGACACTCTTATTAAATCATGTATTTTGAACTATGGTTGTGTTATTTCACTGATTAGTTTTTTGTGCACGTATAAATAGTTATTACTAAATCATTTGAATTTTAAATCCGATTAAAATAAAAATATTTTGTATTAACAATTCTGTTCGTTTATGATTGCTCTGTTTTAAAAATGTACCCGTTTAACAAAAAAAAATCTTGAAGGCCTCGTAACTAGTAACACCAAAAAAAAAATCGTAACTCGTAATCTAACTAGTAACAACTAGAAAAAGTTTCTAAACTCGTAACCCGTAACTCGTAACAACCAAAAAAAAATCGTAACTCGTAATTTTCCAAATTTTTTTTAATATTGTTCGAATCTCAAAATTGACTTAATATTATAATCAAATTAAATGAGGATATTGTGGTTACGAATTTTGCATTTGTCTTCTTCAGTTGAACAATTTTCGGGAGAGGGAAGCGTATTTTTTTTTACAACACGTAATACAATTTTGAATTTCTTACGCACGTTGTAATTTTGGCTTTTTATAATCAAATTGTTTAAAGGATGAATGTTTTTAAGAAATTAATTTCAATAAGTTTCTTACCTTTAATAACAAAATGTATTCATTCTATTTTTTTCTCTTTTATTTGGCCATTTTTTAAATTTTTTTCTGGGCCATTTTATTATTTACTTTTGATATTTGTTTAATCCTATGTTGGTAAATTATTTTTAACTTTATAAAGATTTTTAAAAATAATTTTCTAATACCATTAAATTTTGTCAGCGATATAAAGGGCAATAATTAAATTAACTTTGAATTTAAAATTTGATTTTGCAAATATTTTTTTAGTTTTATGTATTTGAATAAAAAATTTGTTTAAAGCAGGTCACGTCGAGCCGAGGTATAATTTACCGCGTAATTCGCAATTTCTTTTTATACTTTTATTAGAAATTTTAGAGGTTTTTTTATGTTTTCCTCTGCCTTTCTCGTTGAAGTTTTCGACAAATCTGATAATTAAAATTGAATTTGCGTCCGATTTGTTTCGTATGATTTTTCTGTTTTTTTAATTGAACGATTTCGCATATTCTACGCCTGGCATATGAAACAGATATTGCCCTTCCCGTGTTTTATTCTACAGGTAATTAGTTTTTTTATTTTTAGTTAAAATATATATTTCCAATTTTAATTAATTTTATACTTTGAAATAAAATTAAACCCCGTTTTAATAAAATAAACTTCTTTTGACCTACAATCATATTTATTCTTATATATTTTATTATTGTGTAAATAATTTAGGCTCTATTATATTATTTTTAATTAACTTTTTAAATTTAATWTACATTTTTTATTGATAAATATGCTAATTTTGATCTTTCCATTTTGGCAAATGGCGTGYGCTTCGTTCCATATCGCCTAGTGCCCCAATTCATGATGGGCTATTCTTGCGTTGTTGTAGACTCGTCGCCTGGCTCGGCGAATTGCCGTTTGAATTCGGCCGTAATTTATTATTCAATTGCTTATCAAGTATTATAACTATAATATTGTMGTATTATTTTAAGTAACTTTTAGCATTAAACAGCTTTAATTTAACTGTTTTGTTAAATTTTTTATTTAATTTTTCAAATACGCCGATTAATAAATAATAGTGTTGTCTCATTGTTTTATATAGCATCTAGCTAACTTTCACGGTTAAGTCAATTAGCAAAAAGGCCGGCCARCGAAACACTGTCATAATATATTGTTTTAATTTTAATCTATCAAATCATTGTTTCATTTCCATTACCATATATTGCAGAGCCTATATTTAATCACTTTTTTGGGTTACTTTATTATTGGAATCAAACAGAATATTTTTATTCAACTTATGGCATACATTAAGCAGGCAAGTTTTAATTTTTTTTTAACAAAACCAAAATTATCTTTCTAAATGTCCTTGGCACTATGGATACATTTTGTAGTTTTAGATTTATTACTTTGAAGTTTTACTGAATAACAACATTTATCTTCATTGTTTATATTTTTTTTATTGTAACAGATTACACATATTAATTTATTTGCTAATTGATAGTTTAAATAAAACAGATAAGTTTGGAAAATTTTATAATTATAAAACAAAATTTTCATTAATAATGTTTACATTTAGTTGGAAATTGTTATTTTATAATGTTAATCCTCACTGCGCGCAATCGGTTGAAATTGAACACAAGTTGTCAGTATTTTGCTGCACTATATATTCAATAAATAATAATTTGAACTTTAATGAATTAGTAATATTTCAATATTATTTATTAAAATTATTTTCAAATTTATTTTTTCAAAATAAATATTTTTCCCCAATTTTAGCGGTTCTTCAACAAATACAAATCATCATTTTAAAATTATATTTGCTGTTTTTAAACTTTTATGTTTAGTGATAACATGAATGAAAATAATTTTAATATTAAAATGCTGTGCAAACATGAAACTAATAAATCTTTGGTCTTCGACTGTTTCCAAATAAAAAATTGTTTATTAATGTGCTTTAATAAATTTTTGCATTTATATAGTGATTATAATTTAAAATTTATTATATTAGTTTAGTTAATTTTTATAAACGGTTTAATCCTTCTAATTAAAACTATAAGAATTTCTATATTTTTACCTTTTTTAACATTTTAATATTAGTTGTCACAATTTGTTTTTCATTTATTAATTTATAATTAAAAGCTTTGATTAAAAAACAAAAAAAACGCACTCGTTATTTGGCAGTTCAACAGCTCGATCTCTCTCTCCTCTCGTTAGTGCGCCATTTTGAGATAATTTCTTTTTTTATCTTTTGTGTCTCCTCACAACTCAAACATTACGCAGATATATTTTTTTAAATTGCATTTCGGACGTAAAATTTACTTCATAGATTAGGGGCTGTCCTGCGTCAAGCCATACGTTTGCAATCGCTTGAAGTCCCATAAAGCGGTGCATCGAAGTTTTTTAGTTTTTTAATCTTTGCATAATGATGTTTTTATTATTTTAACGAAATTAAACAAATGTTAAATTGAATTAATGTTACATCGTTTAATTTTAATGAGTTTCAATTTAAGCTTGTACAATTGATACACTTATCAAAGTTGTTTAGATTTAATCTTTGCATAATGATGTTTTTATTATTTTAACGAAATTAAACAAATGTTAAATATGAATTAATGTTACATCGTTTAATTTTAATGAGTTTTAATTTTAAACTTATCGAAGTTGTTTAGATTAAATCTTTGCATAATGATGTTTTTATTATTTTAACGAAATTAAAGCAATTAATTTATTTTAATTGGTAGTAAAAAAACAAGTTGTTTAATATTAATTAATTTCATCGTTTATTTTAAATGAGTTTTAAATTTTATCATTCCTTAATTGCATATACATCAGTTTGTAGAATTGATATTTAATTGCTTTTATAATTTGACAAAAATTATTCTAAATTAAATTTTTATTAAAATATAACAATATATTTGATAGTTTTTAATTCGCAAATTAGCAAATAATATAATGGAATAGCTTTAGGATTTCATAACCATTGAATTATGAATGAGTTTATATGTTGGCGTTAAAAGGCATTTTTATTCAATGATGCCCCATGTTTGAACTTTCGACTAAAATTTTATCCCGCACTTCCTGTCCAACATTTCCAGCTATTAGTTTTAAAGCAGCAKAATATTGACGAAAAATGGAAAAGACAAATTATGTTGATTTTTAGCATTGGCAAATGTGGTTAAATATTTTGATTACTTTAATTTTATTTTGGAAATTTTTTGAATATCTTACTTTATTTTTATGTTTATATTACAATTACATATCTTAAGTTTATTGGAAGATTTTTGTCATGCAAGCTGCAAGCTAATATTACCATGAACGTTGTTTTAAATAAATTAATAAAATTATTGCACTTAAAATTGGCAAATTTAATTTGTAAAAATTAGAGCCAGAGTTGGATCTTTGTCTTACATATAATAGTACTTGTTAATGTAGGATTTCTAATTAATTGATTAAATTGATTGTTAATTTTGTTTTTTTAATTAGTCAGTTTTCTTTTAATCCTTTGGTTGTTCATCCCGAAAATCATCACTTGAGGGGTGGCGGTAATTACTTTTGTTCGTTTTTCCCCTAATTTAATTTCCAATCTTGTTTAAAGTTTGCTTTTAATTTTTATGAATGCAGAAGCTTATTTATATTCTTAACATTCCATCTTTCATGTAAATTAAATTAGCGTTTATAACAAATTTCAAAAGGCAATTTATTTCTAAACATTTAATGAATAGATATCGTTTTGTAATATTTAAAATTTTTTTAGATATTTCTAGCTTAATTACATTAAAAAGATTAGATGATTTTATTTATAAAGAATTAATTATTAAAATAATGCTCGTTAAGTGTTACCAATTTAATTGGAATGCTTTGTTTAAAAAAATACCATGCTTTTGTGTTTACAAATAGCAGTTAAGCCTCCGATTAATTATTTAATGCAATTGTATTTTTCATTAATTCATTTTTAAAGAAATTAATTGTATCTTTTGAGCGCATTTTATTAGTTGGAGTATCATTCAAAAGTTACGGTTTTTGTTGTAGCATCTAAAAATTTTATTTTGTCGATGCACAAAAGTTTCATTAATTAGATGTTAAAAGTAATTAATTCGTAGTTAATTATTCAATAATCAAAATTAAGCTTTTATTTGTTCTTATTTGGAACTTTTTGAATAAGTTGTCAGCTCACACCAGCCTTTTTCGCAATTTCATCTGCGGCATTAAACCGTCGGTATAACAATATTATTGTTTATTCACTGTAATTTAATAATAATTTTTTCTATTTTATATAATTTTTACAAATTATTTTTAATTCTTTATTTTTATTTATTTATTGTATTTTATATAAAAATAGTAGATTTATTTATCATTGCATTAAACATTATTATACAATTTTTTATTTCAATTAATATGTGTCACAACTACTAAATTAAATTTAAAGTTTCCGTTTAAATTAAATTGGTGTGCGCACCCATATGGTAAAACAATTGGATTATGTTTAGTTATGGTGCCTTTTTTTCTTTTTTTGGTAGCTAAATTTTTATTTAAATATTCTGAAAGTTTTAAAAATTCATTGGTATATGCGGTTAAAAATATTTTATGGCGCCTTTATTTCTATAATTTGATCTTTATAACTGCATGATGAAATATTTGTTTAATTGGTTGTATTTGGCTGCCACGTGCCATTATTATAAATTTGGTGAAGAACTATATCATCTTCCGCCGCTTTGAGCCTTCCTGTAGTACAGTTCCATGTTCCATGGACAATACGTTAACTTGGAAGCGAAAGGCAAAGGGATTCGTTGATGAGTACGATTACAGTGGTTGATGACTAGAGGCCCAATCGGTGTAGACGATAATGGGCATTTATTTTGATCGTCTAACAGTTAATTTATTTTAATTTTAATGTAGGTTTATTATAAAAAGTTTTAAAAAATAGTCTTTTATTAGATTAGAATCAATGATTTAAATTTATTTTTAAATAAATTATTTTCCTTTTTAACAATTTTAAAATTTTTACATATTTAAACAAAAGGGTCCCTCCTCATTATGTTGATATGTTTTTAAAATTATTTTGTTAGACTATAATCATCAGATGACAATAATAAAATTACTACTTTTTTTGTCTCCATGGTCTTTTAGTACAGTTTACTGTTGATTTCACATTAAATAGCAAAAAACAAAATAATTTAATTTAAATATATGCAATTTATAAAGGTTTGTCGTTAACGCTAAAATTTATTATTATTCATCCGTCGGCCCTCCTATGCTACAAATTTGCACAATACGGAATTGATGTACTTTTTTACGAATGAAAAAACTAATTTAATTTATTATGGCTGATTTATAAAACTTAATTTTTGAATAGTATATTCTAGGTTGGAATTAAACACAGATTATGACAAAAAAAATTATGATTTTAAAAATTATTCAGATTAATATTGAAAATTATATATTTTTTTTAAATATCTACGCCTTGTGCCCTCGTGGGTGGATTCAAATTTAATTTAAATGTTTTAAATATAAAATATTAAAAGGATAAATTTTTTTTAATAACTTCACATTTTTATTTTATTTATTTTATTTTAAATTTAAATTAAATTAATTTAATGTTTAAAATTTCTCTAGTTTATTTCAATTCAATTTTTCAAATAGTTTGCTGCAAAAAGTGCACGTTTTATAGAAAAGCGCTTTAGTGATTAAATTTTTATTTTGTTTGCACTGGATGTAAAGTTAAAGTCTGTCTTTAGCTTTAATGTAATAATTAATTGGTAAAAAGTTTAATGGAATGTGTAATATTTATAATAAAAGTTGTGTGACTGTCAATTAAACTTGCAATTGAATATTATTTTACAAAACTTAATTATTTTCATAAAATCAGCAAAATTTTTATTATCATTGGACTTCCTTTTATAACGATGTCGCGCAAACTGCTTGATTGTTGCCATCATTTGCTAATTTTATTCGATCACAGGTCCACAATTAGGATTATATCAATTAATTAAAATTCAATTTTAATTTATTTTACAAAATATTTTTCTTACAGTTGCTGACATTCTTTCAGCATAATCTTGTTTGGTCCATGAGTTTGTGGATGTTTCTCTCGTCGTTACGTTTGAACTTTTAAGTATAATATGCCGCATATGATTTCATGAAAAAAGCATCTGTTGTGTGTCAAGAAATCAACAAAGTGTCGTAGTTCGTTGTCCAAAGCCATGGTATTTTTTAGGAATTTATTTTAATTTTTGATTTGTCATAATGTATTTTTTTATTCTTTATGATATTATTAAACCATTTAAAACATTGTGGAAAAAATGAGGTTAAAATGTATCTTTTGCTACATTTTAAATCGATTTGATATTTAGTTATATTTATGAGCATTTTTTAGTCCATATTAATCCATGTGAATAAATCCATATTTCGCCCTTTTTCCATAATAAATCCATATTTTGGCCCTTTTGGTCAAAAATTCAAGAAAAATTCTGAGTTTTTGTGAAAATTTCATAAGAAAAATGCAATAAAATAAAGAATGACGAATTTGAAGGTTCTTACGCATAAATTGAGAAAATTTGGTCCGTTTTAGCACTTTTTTTAGTCCATATTTTGGCACTTTATGGGTTTTTGGTCTATATTTTAGGGGTTTTTAGTCCATTTTAAGTCCATATTTGACGTTTTTTAGTCCATATAAATCTCGTCTCTATTAATGATTATTGTTAGTTACTCTTCGATGTAATAGTTTTTTTACAAAGTAAGGAAATTCATTCGTTGTATGATTATTATTTATTGTCTTTATAACTGGATATAAAGGCTAAAATCTTTTAGTTGAAAAATTTCTTATAAGCAATCTGGGGTGGTTGATCAAGCCGGATTCAAAAGCGTCCGCACGAACAGTTTTAACAAATTAATTGCATAATTTTTTGTTCATTTTATTTCTTTTAATTTTGGCTCTTTATTAAAAGCTTTTTAATAATTTTGCTTTATTTATTATCGCTTTTTTAGCGGATATATTGTATTACGTTATTTATTGTTTTTCAAACATATAGATTTATTTAAATTTCCTAAATTAAATTATTTTGATGATTAAAGTTTAAATCGATTGATAAAATTAATATAGAACTTGTTTTTGTTTTTCTTTATTCTAGTTTTAAATTATTTTTTTTTTGTAATTAAGATCGATACTAAAAACATTCTTTAATGCACATGGCGCGATTAAATGTCGATAATGGTCGGCCGTATCACATTTTTCTTTCTATTAAACTTTTAAATTAATTAATAATATTTAACTTTTATAAGACTTTTTCACAATGGGACTTAATTATTGATTGAACGGGCGCTGATGACCAAACATCTTATGACAAATCAGCGATCATCTCTCACGCCCAATAAGAGCAATATTTTCGTTCAGCTGATTTTGCGCTTTTTGTCGGTGTCCATTATCCATTAGCGTATCATTTTAGAATCTTTATCTTTACAATTAAAGCTTTGCCCATTGTGGTTTCAATTTAATTAAATTTTTTATTTTATTAAAAAATATTTTTATATTATTGCATCTTCAACAAAATTGTATTTTTATGATGTAATAATTCATTGTAGTGAATAATTATTAAATTATTTTATAAAATTACTATTTAAAAAAAAATGATTTAAAATATTTCCACTTAACGTTTTTTTAGATTTATTAAAAGCGTAAGCGGCGATATAAGGCTTTTACGCACTGATCAACACGCTTTGTAATAAGAGTTTTTTGATTTTTAAATTAATTTTCTAACACACTCATTTACGATTATATTTACTAAATAATAGTGCCAAGGAGATTTTTACCCACGATGTCGCTTCTTTCAGCACAATCTTGTACTTCATCTGGTCCATCAGTTTGTGGCTATTTGCGCAAAATTGTAAGTTTTATTATCAAAGCAGTTCATAATGAAGTTAATGTTAGTTGAGTTTTTTAATATGCTTTCCATAATTATTTTATTTTATTGAATTAAAACGTTATTTCTTTTCATTATGGTCACCAGATTTTTATTGGCATTATTCATTAATTATTTTTATTTCAAAAAAAAATTGTTTTATTTATTGAGAGTTTTAATTACGATTTATATCTCAATGATGGTCCAAGCGATTTTCGCGCAGAGCAATGCCAATGGTTTTTGAACCAATTTTCTTTAAGGCTATTTTCCTTGTTGGGGTTATTACTTGATATTAGCTCCATAATTCGCGTCTAAATAAGCATAATAGTTACAATTATAATTAATATCAATAAATCAAAATAAAAAGATTTTTTATCTTTAAAAGCAATTATTTATTTTTGGGTGTGTTTGATTATAAACCTTCTCCATTGTGTAAACAATTTATTGAATATTATTACACCTAATAATACAATACTCAAAATCACATCATTTAACTGTAGTATTTATTTAATTGGTTTAAAAATATTTATTGGATATATTTTTCAAGAAAATATTTGGAAATAAATTTGTTTCGTGTTTTAATCTTTTTTATTAATGTTTTTTTGTTTAATTTTTATAATTCAGTTTAAATTAATTGTTGTTGATAAATTATTATATTTTAATAGTTTAAATATAATTTTTGCAAATTAATAAGTTACTAATTATCCAGACTTAACAATAAACTGTGATGCGCCCAAACCAAACAGCCAATAAAACCAATTCTTTGTTGATCAACGAATCTGGTATGTTTTAATTTATTATTCAATTAATTAAAATGCTAAATTTTCTTTTAATGGATTCGGGTATAAATATAGATTTATTGCAATGTTTATTTAATTTTTTGAATCTAAACAACTCCTCGGGAGCGCTCTCCTTTTTGCAAATATAATGATGAATCAACAAATTTTTGTCCAAAAAGAGCCATTTTATAATTTAGATGAATTAGACCGTGTTATCTTTCAAAATATTAATGGAATCATAAATTATATTAAATAGAAGTTTTATAATAACAACAAACAGAAACAGCCGGACTTCTTGACTGATGACCGTCTTTGTTGATTTCATTACCGTCATTGTACATGCTGGAATTATTTTATTTTTTTTGATTTAATAAATACACTAAATAATTTGAGTTATCACTTCTTTTAAAGATATATACGAATTAAAGTCTCGTAAAGATTGTATCAATGCTGAAAATATTTCTTTCAATAATGTAATTGTTGGCAGTTAAATTATTTATTTTCTTATTGAATTTCATTGAACCAATATTGATTGGATATTGGAATATGAATGTTAGATTATTTGAGCATTGTTTTAATTTTGTTTGCATTAAAATTTTAATTTTAAATAAATTAAGCGGATGAATTTTAACATTTATTTTTTATATTTTCATAAATTTACTTATTCATAATTAAAGAAATTATATTCAATTCTTAACGAAATTAAAATATAGCTTTTGAAAATTGCACATTTATTATTGTTTGGTTAAGAGATATATGTTATGGTTAATGGATATCGATTATTTTTGTAATTAATTTATTTTGAAATATGAAAATGTGCTTATGAAGATTTTTAAAAATNTATAATTCAGTTTAAATTAATTGTTGTTGATAAATTATTATATTTTAATAGTTTAAATATAATTTTTGCAAATTAATAAGTTACTAATTATCCAGACTTAACAATAAACTGTGATGCGCCCAAACCAAACAGCCAATAAAACCAATTCTTTGTTGATCAACGAATCTGGTATGTTTTAATTTATTATTCAATTAATTAAAATGCTAAATTTTCTTTTAATGGATTCGGGTATAAATATAGATTTATTGCAATGTTTATTTAATTTTTTGAATCTAAACAACTCCTCGGGAGCGCTCTCCTTTTTGCAAATATAATGATGAATCAACAAATTMTTGTCCAAAAAGAGCCATTTTATAATTTAGATGAATTAGACCGTGTTATCTTTCAAAATATTAATGGAATCATAAATTATATTAAATAGAAGTTTTATAATAACAACAAACAGAAACAGCCGGACTTCTTGACTGATGACCGTCTTTGTTGATTTCATTACCGTCATTGTACATGCTGGAATTATTATTTTTTTTTTTATAAAATAAATACACTAAATAATTTGAGTTATCACTTCTTTTAAAGATATATACGAATTAAAGTCTTGTAAAGATTGTATCAATGCTGAAAATATTTCTTTCAATAATGTAATGGTTGGCAGTTAAATTATTTATTTTCTTATTGAATTTCATTGAATTTCATTGAACCAATATTGATTGGATATTGGAATATGAATGTTAGATTATTTGAGCATTGTTTTAATTTTGTTTGCATTAAATTTTTTAATTTTAAATAAATTAAGCGGATGAATTTTAACATTTATTTTTTATATTTTCATAAATTTACTTATTCATAATTAAAGAAATTATATTCAATTCTTAACGAAATTAAAATATAGCTTTTGAAAATTGCACATTTATTATTGTTTGGTTAAGAGATATATGTTATGGTTAATGGATATCGATTATTTTTGTAATTAATTTATTTTGAAATATGAAAATGTGCTTATGAAGATTTTTAAAAATTCATATTAAAATTTAAAAAAACAAATTATAAAGTAGAAAACCTTTTGTCTAAAACATAACGTGTTTTTTATTACATTTTCCTAAAAAATAATATTTATACACATTTCCGAAATGTTTAAATTTTTAAAAAATTTTGTTTTTAGCAGTGCATTTTTGATTAAAAAATGGCTAGTTGATTTATTGAAAAAAAATTATTACATTTTTGACCAAAAAATCAATTTTTAGGGGTACCTTTTTCATTGCGAAAAAGGCCAAAATAGTTGTTTAAAACTATTTTGATTGTCAAAAAAAAACTATCATAGTTGCTAAAAACTCGATGAAAAACAAACGTTGTGACCTAAAAACTATCTATTCGTGCTTTTTAGGCCATAGCGCGTTCAAGAAAAAATATAATTTAAATTTAAAACGTTAAAAACCCATTCCCTACTTCAGTGGTTTCCGCCAACAAATAAATGTATCAGAACCGTGCGTTAGGCTTAGAGTGGAGTCGAGTTTTATTTGCTTTGGGCAAATGTTGACTCAAAAACGGGGAATGGACCTTCACTTCTGCTGAAGATATTTATCATAAACCAGCATTCAAATTTATGATAAAGAAAAAGAGTAATTCCTAAAAGTGAATGTCCATCCCCCGTTTTGGAGTCAACATTTGCTAAGATAATCCCAACTTTCAGTCTATAAATATAAATAAGTTTATTCTTTATGGTTAAATATTCATAATTTTTTTTAAACTTTTGTCTTAAATTTTCGGTAATTTTTTTAAGCGTTTTTCTTTGTTATGAATTTACTTTATTCATACATTAAATAGTCAAACAAATTTTGTCAGATTTTGTAATAAATGAACATGTCATCAACCGAAACAATAAATGGCGACATAACAACAGCTGATCAGGGTAAGAAATTATTTAATAATATTAATTTTAAAAAATTGAAAATATTCCCTTTATTCTGATAAATTTTAAGATAAAAAAGGAATTTTTTCTTGCTGCCTTTTTGGCTTCTCTCAATAAAACCATTTACAAAAATGTAAACTCCCCAGCCCTAATTAAATATTAAAACATTTTTATCGGTGCCGTCAAAAGATCACGAACATGGAACTGGAATTGAAGGAAGTCATGGAGGAATTGAAGAAACACGAAAGAATTGCTCGGCAAAAAGACGCAAGGTGATCAGAAGGCATTGCTGGAAAGATTTAATGYKRT
>MEIZ01000070.1:20654-31924 GCA_001723225.1 Globodera ellingtonae
AYMMGGMTTWWAYYYGGCATCGGCCGAAGTCCATGCCGTGTTGACCGGCCGGTTTTTTTTTGGATAATCCGGGATCAGTGACAAAAAGTCCCGGGGCAAAAGAAACGGGACTAATGGACAAAAAGGAGTTTTGAAAAAACCAGGACAAATTTTAGTCCCATCAGTTACCGATGCCCAACTTTACCTGTGTAAGCCATTATCTTTACACTTCGAAATTTGTTATTTAAATTAAATAATTAAAGGGAATGAATCAGCTGAAGGATGAACTGAGTGCAAAGATGGAGCAGTATCAAAACAAACAGCAACAGAACATTGGGCGCGTTGACTGAAGCATATAATATTTTCATTTACTTAGGAAAAACCCCGCAACAAAATAGATGGGATTCCGCGGCATGTCACGACGAACTTTCGCTCATTGATCCCAATCGATTAATTGTCAAACATACTGGAAAGAAATCGAGTAATTTGTTATGGATTGATTAAAACAAAAATTATTGTAGAGTTATTAATCAGCTTAATTTTAGCGGGACGCTCTGTGTTCGCTGAACGGCCAATTCCAAAAGCAAATTTGGCATTTTTTACTATGAAGTGGAAGTATTAGCGGGAAAAGAGTAAAAGCATTAAATATTATAAACCATTTTTTGTGCTCTGAAATATTTATTAATACTATTAAGCATTGTTCACATTGGACTTGCGACAAAACAAATGCCTTTGGACGTTGTTGTTGGACGGAACGAAGGCACTTATGCATATGACAGCACTGGCAATCATTGGGGTCACGCAGTTAAGAGATTTTTTCCACTACAGTAATGGACGTCCTTTCATCGTTGGAAAGCATCGGTTTGGCGTCGCTGACGTCATCGGATGCGGCGTCAATTTGGCAACTCGCCAAATGGGTGAGGAAGAAAAGCAAATAAAAACGTAATGTGCGTTTGCAGAAACAACCGGGTTGTTTGTCAATTCTGCGGCCGTTTTGTTTCCATGCGTTACGCTGCGGCATCATTGCGACAAATTTGAAGCGAACTTTGGACCAAACTTCAAATTCAAAATTGCCGACGGCTTTTAGAAGTTGGAAAACGATCGATTGTGATATTTAAGGTTACGGCGGCCGATCGTTTGTAGCCTTAGCCACTTTTATACACATTGTCTTTTTTCTTAAACCCCAACCTGTACCTAAAATAAATTTTTCATTTTCAAAAACGAAACGAAAAATTATTTAGGACAAAAAAAAAAAAACGAAAACCAACATTTTCCCTGACTCGGTTCCGTGAAAACCCGGGCCGAGTCTGGTCGTGATTTTGATTGGGATTTTTAAAGGTTTTAAACTCCAATTTTGTTGCTATTGAAGATAATTCAATGGGTGCCCGAACTACGAATTACAACATTTTTCAAATTTTCAAACAGTTGAAAAAAATTATGTATCAACCCAAAAAAGTTAAAATCTTCATGAATGGACGAAAGTTTGTTGAAAACAAAACTTAATTGTTTACGGGGTAGAATTTGCAATAAAAAAAGAAAATTGTTCGGAATCGGGGTTGGGGTTCAACAATCGCAAAATCCGAGCTCGGAGTGACAAAAGGACAGTTTTAAACCGGTTTGTATAGAGTAATCTTCGCTTTTCTTAAAGCCTAGCTGATTCTAAGTCGAGGAGTATTTATTGCATTATTATTAATCATCGAGATTTAAAAGAAACTAATTTATTTGTAATTGATAAATAGAAGTTCCTTGAATATTTTTTTATTATTTTATCACTTAATTTTAATGATTAATAGTCAGTCACCCATGTTTATTTAAAACATATCAATAAATTTTAAATAGAAAACACCTGACTTTTATTTCAATAATTATTGACGTTGTTTTCTCTGTTGAGGTTTATTTTGTTAATTTTTGCACCAAAACAAGATATTTATAAAACAATTTTTTATTTTTTATTAATTGGAAAAGGATTACGATTCAAGTCATTTTATAACTTTTTATTACTTTATTTATAGAAATTAAATCATGTAATATTTTGCGATTGAAAATTTCTTGGAATATATTTATTTCCAAATTGTTTGTTGTATTAATCAATAAATGTAAAAATTTTATTTATCGATGGACAAATTATTTCATTAATTAGATGTATTGAAGGACACACACTATTGTGCTCGGATCATCATGTCTGCATTTTTTGAATAATATTCATATTAAATAATGTTAGATTCTGTAATTTGCATTTATGACTAAAAATTTATTCGCATTCTTCGATAGTTCGCCAGAGTAATAGCGCAAGTCGTTTTCAAAATCGGTTGCAGATGCGCCACTTGATGGTTATGGGTAGAGTTTTTCTTAAATAATAAAAAATAATTTATTTTCAACGAATGCTTGTGCATTTCACTGATTATTTTATTTGTGCACGTATATGAATTAAATGATTTGTATTAAATTAATTATGCGGATGAATATGTTTATGTACAAGTCATTATTCTGCTTATATTATTCTAAAAAATTCTATTATTAATATGATAAATTTTATTAATAATGAATCTGTTTAGTTGAAGGTCAGCAGAGAAAGATGGCCTGTATAATGTTGAGGCAGGCACATTTAATTCTTTTTTCAAAGAATAGCGCACTTTTATTTTATTAAAATTAAAAGTTATCTAAATATTTATACTTGTAAGCTTTCGGGGCGAATCATATTAAAATCTTTCCTTTTTGGGTATAAAATGAGGTATAATTTACTTAATTTTTACGTAAAAAAATTCTTATAAATTTGATTTTAATATAAATACTAGGGTTGAGCGGGACCGAGACTTTTGGGAAAAACCGGGACCGGGACTTACCGGGACCAGAAAAACCGGGACCGGGACCGGGACCAAGATTTTCAACCGGGACCGGTACCGGGACTAACCGGGACTTTTCAAAGGAAATTTTTTTTTGTGTTCAATGGTAAAACAAAAAATTTTTTTGTTATTCAAAAATATCTTCCTCCATTGTCTTTAACTTCAATTTTATCATCATCATTCTTTTGGGATTCTGCCTTTTAGGTGGTGGGGGTCGGCGGTGCCGATAGGCGCCGCCGAGCAAAATTTTTGAAATTTTGACTCAATTTTGTTAAAGAAATTTCATCAAAATTTTAGCAAAATTATGAATTTTGCTTCGGAATTTCAGAGAAAAAAAAACTGTTGGAGTAGGGTTTCTCCCCGACCCCTCGGGGGTGGAAAACTTCTCCAAACTTGTTGTGGCCAATTTTTGCTTTTCTGAGCGAAGTTTGATCAGCGATTTTTCTAAAAAAATTTGAGGGGGAGGGACTGTCTCTTATACACATCTAGCGAATTTTGATCAGCGATTTTTCTAAAAAAATTTGATGGAGTGATTGACGGTACTGATACTGTCTCTTATACACATCTAGATGTGTATAAGAGACAGTTTTATTTCTTTTAATTTTGGCTCTTTATTAAAAGCTTTTTAATAATTTTGCTTTATTTATTATCGCTTTTTTAGCGGATATATTGTATTACGTTNAGAATTTTAGAAATTTTGTTGAAATTAAAAAGTTAAAAAAATGATGGTGTTTTTAGAAACTTTTTAAGAATGGGAGGAGTCGGCGGTGCCGATAGGCGCCGCCGGAAATTTTTTTTTGAAGATTTTAGCAATGTGTTAAGAAAATTGCTTCAAAATTAACGAAATTTGGCCAACACTTCTTAAATTTTGGAAGTTTTCAGTGAAATTTCTGACTATATCTTGTTGAATTCTCAAAATTTTAAAGTAATAGATGGAATAAAAAATTGCACTACAAAAATTGGCAATATTGTTAAGAAAATTGAAGCAAAAATTCAGGAAGATGTGATGAATTTATTTCAAAAATTCTTGTATCTATTCTTTTTTTGCCGTTTTAATTAAAAAATATTAGAATATTTATTTAAAAAGTCTTATTAATGAGGGGATGCCTATTTGAGTAGAGGGGAAAACCAATAAATATGTGCTTTACTCAAGCGGGTTCGAACCAACACATAACATAAGACTCACCAAAAAGCGAAACCACTAAGCCATCGACCGACTTGGGGTAGATAAGTAAAAATTGCTGAAATTGTCGCTCGATGATGCCATCATTAGGGGTGTAAATTTAGTTCCGGTTGGTCCCGGTCCCGGCGGGACCAAAAAACCGGGACCGGGACTTTCAGATTTTAAAAAGTCCCGTCCCGGCCGGGACCAGGACCTGAAAAACCCGGGAAATCCCGTCCCGGTTCCGGTACCGGGTCCCGCTCAACCCTAATAAATACTGTTACTTTTAATTGTTTTCATTAAATTTTTACTTCATTGTTTTCCCATATATAGCTCTCGACGAATTTCTGGATCGGTTAAAAGAATCGGTGTGCAGGTGGTATGGTGGAAAGTAGTTTTCATATAATTAATTTTTTTTGAATTAAATTTCTTACATAATTTTAAAACTTTTATTTACAATATTGTGAGAATCGTAATTATTAAAGCGGTTTATAAATTATGATAATATTATAAAATTGAAGAATTTATTCTATTCGGCGAATTGTCTAGCCAACGTAAACTTACCGTAATTTTCAAGTAGAAATTCTTATACATAAATTTTTTGTCATTTACTTTTTATTAGATTATTTTAGATTTTTTAATTTATTGTTTCCCAATGACATTTTGTTTTTGATAAACACAGGAGAGCCGAATTCTTTCTTTCTATTTGTGATTTAATTGACAAGAACATTTTTGTTTATATTTTTTTAATAAAATAATGTAATAATTTTTTCCAACTTTCTTTTGCTAATTGTAATATCATTCCAAATAAGAATCGCTAATTTATTTATATTATTAATTAAATTATTTACGCAGAGGGTGATGGAATTCCAATGTCGGTTTGTCTTCCAAGATGGATTATGCTATCCATTTGTGTATAAAATACTATTTAATACCTGATTGTTTCTCCTCAATCGATGACAATAGGCGAACTCGGGAGCGACTTGCACTGGTATTTAATCAATCAACAATATTATTTATTTGTGTTTGATCGTTTAAATTGGAACAATTTAACAATACATTTTCTTGAATTGATTAATACAGTTCTTTTAAATTTATATTTTAACAACTTTCAAAATTGGTTAATTTTAATTTTGATGGAATATTAAATTTATCACCATCTTTTTCGATGATTAATATTTATTTTTAATTAATTGTATTAATTATTCTAAATATTTTGTTGATTTCAATTATTGTTATTTGTTAACCTATTTTTTCTAAATTTTTGTTGTTGTTGATAATCTTTTTCTTTTCATTCATTCCTTCATTAATCATTTTTCCTACACTTCAGCACCACAATGCCAACGCCCATGCTAATGTAATGTTTATTTCAATTTCTTTTTCGATTTCTGTTTAATTTTTTTTTGAGATTTAATTTCAACGTTTTTTAAAAATAAATGTACCTAATTTTAATTTAGATAGTTTCTTATATTTTGCACTATATGTTGATACTCTATTTTTGTATTGCTGTTTATTCCACTTATTTTATTTGAAGAATTCATTTGTTACCAAAATGGGACCAATAATTTTTGCTTTAGCTGAACATTGTTGTGCAGTTAATAGGCAGGTGCGCTATTTTAAATAGTATAATTTTTAAATACACTATTGCTGTTCGTGATCTTATCTACTCCATACCATCATATTTAGATCATAAATCAATATAAATAAAATTGAAGGAACCTTAAACGAAATATGTTTAAGTTTGGCTAAATTAATCTTCTCAATCATGTATAACAATCATTTGAAATTTGAATTATATTTTTTACACCTAGTAATACAACTCACAAAATCGTCATTAACCTTGTAGTCTTTAATGAGCTATATATTTTAGTGAAAATATTTTTTAGATTATTAAATTATCGCGTTATTTGTAATTAAGATGAGAATTCTTCATATTATGTGTTTTAATTAAAATTAAAGCATATAGTTAGGTTTAACACTCGGGATTTGTGCACCCAAAGTAACAGTGTGTGTGTGTGTCTACTTCGTTCCGTGTTTGGGACAAAGTTTCGGTAAAGTTATCAAAAAATAAATCAAGAAAGAAAGTGTAAATAAAATTCAGCCAGTTCTTCCAAAGAATGTACGGTCTTAATTAAATACGATACAAATATTCTGTAGCAGAATTTGAAACAAAAATTGAACATTAGTTAGCGGCTACTACGCAGAAGCCGATTTATTGTTTCAATTATCAATCAAATTTTATTTTAAAAAATTATATCAATTAGGATAAAATATTGGTTAAGTATCTGAAATGATTTGATAGAGGTAGTTGAAGTATTTATTTTAGATGGAAAATTGTTTAAACAGTTCAAAGTCTCCAATATTTAATATTTGATGGTTTAATTTATTGTACGACGCTAATACCGAGAGAATAGAAAAGATTAAGCATTCATGATTGTTTGCGACAAAAGGTGGGCAGTACAGGTATTTTGTTTTAATTTTTATTTTTAAAATAAAATTAAAAATCAGTGATTTTTGTCATTTTTTCATCTATTCGTTATTTTTATCAACTTTGTTTAAATAGATTTAAAAAAAATAATTTATTTTTAACTTGTTTTATTTCCAAATTAATGTATTAGTTAATTAGCATTTGTTCAAATATTAGTATTTATGCAATTATAGAATATATATAATTGTAGTTCAAAATCATTATGTTTTTTGGGTTTAAGTCATTATTAATTTTGTTGTTGATTAATTAGATATATAATATTTTTTACAGCTATTTTTAAATTATTTTATTTTATTTAATATGTCATATAATTACAAATTCTTTTAAGTAAACATCAATAATAAAATTGTTTAAAGATGTGTAAATTGCTTATCCATTGCTTTATGTCTCACAGAGAAAAACAAATTATTAATTTTTTATTTTACATTTTTAGGTTTTAGTAAAAATAATGTTAATATATTAGTGGCGTTCAAGAATCATTTGAGCTTCGTCCAATCCGAATCATGTTAGATTTATTTATTTTTAATAGGTGCATTTAAACCAAATAAAATTTATATTTTTGTTGTAGAAATTTCAACGTTTATTTGTTTTAGTTTAAAAATGGCATTAAAAATTTGGACACTTCCTCCAATCGTAGAACTTTGCGCAACATTTCTCTAGCTTCAGTAGCAATTTACTCTGGTTTTGACAAAGTTTAAATTTATTTTGCTTTTTAAAATGTATTTAAATTAAATCAACTCCGGGAAAAACAATTGTTTTATTTTACATTATTTTATGTTATAGAAAAATATTGTAAATACTATATTATTTGTAATTATAGCGTTTTTAAAATATAATATGTTTTTAAATATCATATACGCAATTATTTCTGCTGACTTCACTTAAGCGCTCCAGCGCCTATATGAAAACAATTTTATGTAGTTAACCGTAATTTATAAATTATTTTTATTCATTTTTTTCAATACTAGAAAAAATTATTGTTTTATTTAAATTGCCTGTTTCAATCTACACTTAATATTTAACGATTTAAATAATCAAAGACATTTATTTAGACGCGGCAAAATGCATTTCAACATTTAAAATAACCATTCGGATATTAAGGTGTAATTTTAGAGCTTTAATTTTCATAATTGTTATAGCTGAAAAATTTTAATCCTATTCGCCTCACTTAAGTGTTCGTTTAGTGCCAAAAATTTTCATATGAAAGCGAACACCTTCACAAACTCGTCGCATTTTACGTTTTTGTTTTTTTATCACTAGGGCTGGGATTTATATGTGCTAAAAAACCCAAAATATGTATGTTTTTATGTGCTTAAAAATGCTAAATACTATTAAAAACCAAAATGGAAACATATGCTTAAACAAGTGCCAAAAATGGCCAAAATTTGGTCAGTTTTGCATAAAATTTTCAAAAATTTAATCAACTTCATCTTTTTGCTTGTCACCTTGCAAACCAAATACATTTCCAAATTCTCTGGAGTAAAACTCTGTCTATTATCCGCCAAGATCGTCTTATAAATAGAAAACGATCTCTCAACATCGGTCGATGTTATCGGGGCGTATTTCATTGCAGCATCATCGCCGGAGCCATTTCTAGTTCAGCTCGGTCGCCAGACAACACTTTGGCAATGTCAATCAATTTTGTCTTAATCTCAAATGTATATTTTTTATTCTAATTAAAAATTTAACATTTTATAACAAAACCCCAAATAAATTTTTCGCAACGTCGATTTGTCGGGCACGTGGCGTCCAGTGTATTTTTCGAGAAAATTTTTTCTTTAAAGAAATAGCGAAGAGCCTATAGAGCAGGGTTGCCGCGGGTTGAGAAAAATGTCGGGTCGGGTTTCGGGTCGGGTCGACCCAAAAAACCTCGGGTCGGGTTTCGGGTCTTCGGGTTAAGAAAAATGTCGGGTCGGGTTTCGGGTCGGGTCGACCCAAAAAATCTCGGGTCGGGTTTCGGGTCTCGGGTCGAGAAAAAAGCCGGGTTTCGGCTCTCGGGTTTCGGGTCTTCGGGTTGAAAATTTTTTTTCTTTAAAAAATTAATCAAAATTTAAAATTATGTGTAAAATCTTAAATAGGTAATGGAGCAAAACAACTTTTTATCCAAGAATCTGTGAGTATTATACCAGCCGCCGAAAATAGCCTCTTTTTTTTTTGAAAATTCTGTTTTCTTCTGGGGGAGGGGGTCGGCGGTGCCGATAGGCGCCGCCGAGAAAATTTTGACTCAATTTGTTAAGAGATTTGCAACCAAAATTTTGAATTTTTGACTCAATTTGTTAAGAGATGCACCAAAATTTTGAAAATATTTGTTTTATTCGAAATTTTTAGGGAAAAATTCTAAAATTTTAGGGCAATTTCCCTCTGACCTGGAGGGATCGAATCTTAAAAATGTTATTCTGATTTTGGCTCAACATTCTTACCTAGGTATACTGTTTTTATTTTATTGGGTTTGGAGGATTTCATTGAGAAAATTTCGAAGCGAATTCTTTACTTAATATTTATTCAGCCCCCCCCCCCTATTTTTCTATAAAACTTATTCATAACATTAATTACCAACCCAACATTAATTACCAACCCAACATTAATTACTTACCGATACATTTACTTCTTAAACACAAACAATATATTCAACTCCTGTGTATTTTTGTATTCAACTAATTGGGCAAAATTCTACAGTTTTTGGACCAATTTCCTTAACAAATCGAGTTAAAATTTTCTCGGCGGCGCCTATCGGCACCGCCGACCCCCTCGCCCTCAAACCCGGATTTCGACCCGAAACCCGACCCAAAAACCTCGGGTCGGGTTTCGGGTTTCGGGTTAAGAAAAATGTCGGGTCGGGTTTCGGGTCGGGTCGACCCAAAAAATCTCGAGTCGGGTTTCGTGTCTTCGGGTTGGAAAAAGACCGGGTTTCGGCTCTCGGGTTTCGGGTAACACGCGGCAACCCTGCTATTGAGGCGGAATAAAAGTTAACAATGGATCGCTCTCTAGCGGATTCGAACCCACACGAAAATTTTACTTTCCGAAGAGACAACCCGCCTGACCATCGATTTCTTGTCACTCATTTTGACAAAAGAAATAAATTTTTTGACAAAAGTACGCGTCCACCACAGTCAAGCCCCTCGGAAAAAATTAATTTGTCTCTCAATGATGCCATCTTTAGGGGTGTATGCTAACCTAGACCCCGAGTCGGGGAAATTGGTATTAAATTTATAGATGCTGAAGTATATAGTTTTTAAAATGTTTTAGTATTATATTGCTTATTTTTATTATTATATAATATTATTTTTTCGTTAATATATATGCGGATACAGATCAAACAAAATTATTTTTTTAATAGATAACCATAGATGGTATCTCTGCCTATCTTTATCACAATCACCATAATATTAAATTCTTAGACTTGCAATTAAAACTGCTTTTCAGCGTGTTAATTCCCTTTTCCGGTGCTACAGATCATGATTTTCATCGATAATTTACTGTCCCTGGGGTTTGCTTGTGGCTGCGCCGCTCTGGCGCTGCATGGTTTTGCCTGCGAAGAGTTGATTTCTTTATCGACAAGCGACTTATTTTAAAAATACATTAAATTTATGAATTTTAATGAAAAGAATTTTTAGTAAACATGCGGTAGTACAGTACCGTGCAGAACAATAATAGTAAATAATGCAAAAAAATCTAGAATTTTATTTAAATATATTTAAAATTATAAAATATTAATCATATGACACAAAATGTATTATTCATCTTAGCTGATTTTTTAGTTATTTTAATTTGTTGATTATCTCGATTTTTTTTGAAAGTAAATAATGGTGCATTCTATTATTTTTACATAACTTTTTTAAAAATTTATATATGGTCTTCCTAATCGTATGTCCAAATTTCTGGTTGAAAGTTTGCAATATAATTGATACGGACATGGCATGTTTATTCTAAAATAACTGAAGAATTTATCCTTTGTATTTTGTCAAACTTGGATGTTTACATAATATAATATAATATAGTAATATGAGTTAACATTTTTGTTTTATTATTCTTTATGGATCTATAAAATTAATCAAATTTATTAAAATTTGTTTACAAGCTGAATAAATTGTGAAATTTTTAAATTTGTCGAATTTTATTAAGCATAATAGAATTCATTGACGAACTCTTCTTCCATAATAAAGTTTTTGTCTTCTTTTAAATAAATTTTTTTATGTCGATTATATTCCCATCTAAATTTAAAAAAATCGATTCTTAATTGATTTATGGTTTTTAAATAAAGATTATTTTGTTTCTATAATACTGAAATTTGCTATTTTAGATTATTTTTATTTTTAGAGTTTAATTATATATATTGAATGAGGGGCTCAACTGTCTTCTTCCTCTGAATAAATTTTAATTGATTAAATTAATATCGTACAGTTGATAGTTTGTCTGGTGGAAGTTATGTTTTCATATTTAGGTTAACTTTAATTTTCATGCGTTATTATTTTTTTATTTTAATAATTTTATTTATTTATTTGTTTTATTTTTGAATTCAAATTACAAATACAAATTTTTATTTACAATTTATTTAAATATTCTTTTTTGCCTAAATTGAATTCAGTATAAAAAAACTTTTTTAATGAATCCGATAGCAGAGATGTCCGAGGTACTTCTCGGTCCGAGTTGACGCAATTTGTACACCGGCCATCCTTGCTAATTTTTTCTTGTAAGGTATATATAATAGATGCAATTCATTGAAGATATTTGTCATATAACTGATTTTGTGCTTTATTGAAGTCATTTATAGGTTCGATAGCGATTAAGTATGTTTGCA
>MEIZ01000070.1:32005-78721 GCA_001723225.1 Globodera ellingtonae
TTAGATTATTTTTATTTTTAGAGTTTAATTATATATATTGAATGAGGGGCTCAACTGTCTTCTTCCTCTGAATAAATTTTAATTGATTAAATTAATATCGTACAGTTGATAGTTTGTCTGGTGGAAGTTATGTTTTCATATTTAGGTTAACTTTAATTTTCATGCGTTATTATTTTTTTATTTTAATAATTTTATTTATTTATTTGTTTTATTTTTGAATTCAAATTACAAATACAAATTTTTATTTACAATTTATTTAAATATTCTTTTTTGCCTAAATTGAATTCAGTATAAAAAAACTTTTTTAATGAATCCGATAGCAGAGATGTCCGAGGTACTTCTCGGTCCGAGTTGACGCAATTTGTACACCGGCCATCCTTGCTAATTTTTTCTTGTAAGGTATATATAATAGATGCAATTCATTGAAGATATTTGTCATATAACTGATTTTGTGCTTTATTGAAGTCATTTATAGGTTCGATAGCGATTAAGTATGTTTGCAATATAATTGGTACGGACATGGCATGTTTAAATAAAAGTAATATATTTTGGTGCTTTCTTAAAAAGAATTTTTATTATGCAACTTATTTTAATTAAATTTGCTAATATAAATGGCGACTGTCGTTTTATGTTATTTATTTGGAGATTCAATTTGAAAAAAAATAAATATTATTATTAGTTTGTTTCTATATTCTAAAATAACTGAAAATTTATCCTTTGTATTTTGTCAAACTTGGATGTTACATAATATAATATAATATAGTAATATGAGTTAACATTTTTGTTTTATTATTCTTTATGGATCTATAAAATTAATCAAATTTATTAAAATTTGTTTACAAGCTGAATAAATTGTGAAATTTTTAAATTTGTCTAATTTTATTAAGCATAATAGAATTCATTGACGAACTCTTCTTCCATAATAAAGTTTTTGTCTTCTTTTAAATAAATTTTTTTATGTCGATTATATTCCCATCTAAATTTAAAAAAATGCGTGCTTATATATTTTTCTGATTCAAATTTTGTATTTCTTATAATTCAATAAAAATGCTTTTAAAAATTAAATTATTGTATTAATGATGATTAGATAAAGTTTGCAGTTTATAGCTATATTAAATAATTAATAATACATAAACAAATGCTATTTGGATTATAATATTTATTTATTTTTAATATATATGTCAATCCAACTATGTATTTTATTTCCCCATTCGATTCTTAATTGATTTATGGTTTTTAAATAAAGATTAGAAAAGATTTGAAAATTTTTAACGGACGAATTTTTGTTTCTACAATACTGAAATTTTTTTTTTTTGCTTAAATGTTTCAGTTTAAAAAAACTTTTTTTAATGCATCCGATAGCAGATATGTCCGAGTACTTCTCAGCCGGTTGACGGAATTTGTATGTACACCGGTCAACCTTTCTGATTTTTTCTTGTAAGGTTAATATATAATAGATGCAATCCATAGAAGTATTTGTCAATATTGAAGTCATTTATAGGTTCGATCGATTAAGTATGTTCGCAGTGTGAAAGTGGGAACTTATTTTATTGTAATTAAATTTGCTAATATAAATGGCGTACTGTCGTTTTGTATTATTTATTTTGAGATCCAGTTCGAAAATAAATAAATATTATAATAGTTTGTTTCTATATTCTAAAATAACTGAAGAATTTATCCTTTGTATCTTATCAAACTTGGATGTTTACATAATATAATATAATATTATGAGTTAACATTTTGTTTTATTATTCTTTATGGATCTATAAAATTAATCAAATTTATTATAATTTGTTTACAAGCTGAAAAAATTGGAAAATTTTTAAATTTGTCTAATTTTATTAAGCACAATAGAATTCATTGACGAACTTTTCTTCCATAAAGTGTTATAATTTTCGTTATTTTTTCTTTTTAACAAAAACCTTTTATTAAAAAATAGTAATAAATTTATTATAGTTTTTGAATATGATCAAGCTTGTCATCTGTGTAAACAAAAATATCCATTTAAGTAAAAAAAATTTTTATGTGCAACTAAATGTAAAAAAAAATGCGTATAAAAAATCAACGAACATAAAAATTAAATAATTGATTTAAAAAAGGAAATACAATTTATTGACATTCACATCCAACTCCAATGTCTGATCAAATTGCCCGATCTCAGCAATATGAATATCGGCAGGCAAATTATTCTTTGTNTCAGCCCCGAGGCCAAAAATCAATCGGCGGCGGATGGAACGGAAATGTGCAATCATTGGACCAGGTGCACGCCGTTTGGGGCAAAATATGCAAACGAACGTTTTTTTGATATTTTCCAAAAAAAGATATGAAATGTGAAAACGATTTTTACACTTTCCTTTTTTTAATCTGCTGAAAATATTAAACATAATTGATAGTTTATTTTAATAAGAAAGCTGCTTGTGTTTTAGCTTCGTAATGTAAAATTAATATCGTTCATTTTTGAGTTAATTTTATTTAAACTTTTTTGTTTTTAAATAAAACTACATGTAATAAAATTATTATATATTATTTACGGCAGTACAAAAATAGAATACCTAATTGGATTTCAAATAGCAGAATCTTTATTATTTATTTTGTTTGTTTTTAATGCCATCTTTTTTGAATCAAATTTTAAACAATTTAAACATAATCTTTACTCCACAAGATTATTAATTAGTTGACAAAATGTAAAAGAAGAAATTTTCAGTTAAAATTATTATTTAAATCTATTTATTACTATTTGAATTATTTAAATAATTTCATGAATTAATTTGTATTTAAAATAGCGAGGTTTTATCACCTTATTCCTTGAGATGGCGCGGAATTTTTCTGATAAATCACTATGGTGCGCATTAGGGATGTATTTATCATTAAATATAAGAAATAAGTGAAGAAAGTGTAGCCTCATTTTTTTAATTTTAATTTTATTTATAATATATTACCAAGTTGCACTTTTTTAAGTGCAAATCATGCAAACGTTTATTGATATTTTTTTAAAGGGTTATGAAATGTGTTAAATTAAACAAAAAGCGATATCCAAGTCGCAAACCATTCTCCATCCTCATATGAAAGTGCTAGTCTTTTTTTATTAACTCATTATTTTTATATGTTAAAAAATTTTCGTAAAAGAACATTTTTTATTTTAAGTATTTCTTTTCATGTTACAGTTTGAAATATAATTAAAGGGGTAATGTATATGGACTAATAATTGCGTATAAACCTCATTCTTGACTTTTGTGCTCGTACCGACGTTGCGTCGTTTTGTCTTTTGATGACGTTTTATTAACATCCGTGCTGAAAAAACGCCTTCGTAAATAATTTTTCAAAAAGCTTTATTATTCATTAGATTTTGGATCTTCAAATAATTTTGTTAATAATTTGAATTTTAGGAATCTTTGCAATATTTTAGCATTATTTATTCCACTTATTTTAAAAATTAGTTTCAATTTAATTAAAATTAATTTTCTTTTAAATACTATTTAATATATTGCTTATAAATAATCTCGATTTTAAAATTTTTTTAAAATTTTATACACTGTTAATGAAATCGGTTTTTTGCACTGTAATAATTATTATGCAATTTTCTTTCCTTTTTTAATAATTAAATATAAAAAACTCATAGTTTATTTTAAAAGCTCTATTTATTTATAAGTAAATTTAATTATATATTTGTAATAAGCATTTATCGTTTTCTTGTTCACGGTCTGATGTTCTGGAGTCGCTGCCGTCTTTTTGTTTATTTTATTTGGGTTGAAATATTTTAAATATTTATAATTGAAAACATTTGCATAGTTTTTTGACAAATTTGATAATTAAATTGAATTTTGTGCAAGACTTGTTTTGGTTTTATTCCTGATTAATAAAATAATTTAGTTGCTTTATAGATTAATTTGCTATTCTCTAAAGCAATAAAATAACTTTTTTAAGCTCCTTTTATTTTTTTGCGAGTGAGAATGTATATTTTGTTTACTTATTAATGCTCTTGTTTCTTAAGATTTTTCTGTTTATTTAATTGAACGATTTCGCATATTCTACGTCTTGGCATTTGAAACAGATATTGCTCTTTCCTGGTTTTATTTTACAGGTTATTTAGTTTTTATTTCAGTTAAATTTATGTATTTAAACCTTTTATTACTATTCGAATTTTTATTTATACTTTGAATAAAATTAACTCGTTTAAACTAAATTTAAACGTTTTTTGACCTACAATTATATTTATTCTTATTATATTTTATTATCGTGCAAATAACTTATTTTGTTGATTGTGATAAACATGTTTAAATCGGCGGGAATTCGGATCCTTTTTGTATTGAAAAGTTTTAATTACTGATTAAATTAATATAAACAATTTCTGCAGTAATCGCCAAGTGCCCTATTTCGTAATGGGCTATTCTTGCCTCGTTGTAGGCTCGTTCTCTGCTTTCCCAATGCTCTTGCCTCTTGTCGTTGCCTTAATTTATTATTCAATTGCTTATCAAGTAATATAACTATTAGTATTGTGGTATTATTTTAAGTAACTTTTAGCATTAAACAGCTTTAATTTAACCGCTTTTGTTAAATTTTTTATTTAATTTTTTAAATACGCCGATTAATAAATAATATTGTTGTCTCATTGTTTTATAGCATATAGCTATCCTTCACGGATAAGTCAATTAGCAACCGGTCATTGAAACACTGTCAAATATAATGATTTTATTTAATTTATCAAATCATTTTTTCATTTCAATTACAATATATTATTAATGCATCTATTTTATGAAAAAGCCTATATTTAATCACTTTTTTTTGGATTACTTTTTATAATAAATTAATTTATGAACACATTTTATTTTTTAAATAATTATAAATAAATGAATTTTTTTTATTTAAGTGCATATACTATTTTAGAATTTTAATATTCTTTGTTTTTCCGCTGGACGCAATCATTAATCTGCTGATATTTGTTTTTTTTAAACTTAGTTCCATAAAATTGCATTTTGAATTCTACTTAAATGAGATATAGTTATTTCAATTTAGTAGCTAAATTGACTTTATTTTTACTTCGATGTAAATTTATAGTTTATTCTTACAAAAGTGAAGAAATTCATTCTTTATATTTAGTAACTTAATTACTTATTTATTGTAGTATCATTTTAAAATATGAATCGAGTCTTTAAACAAAATATAACTATAAATTAAAAACTTTTGAACGTTGTGTAACCATATTCTATTACCCAATTTTATTTGTTGATTGCCGTTTAAACAATTAAATAGAACACTTTTATTTAGGAATTTATTTGTTTTTGGTCGAGATAATCTATCCATAGTTGAGTTTTACTTTGAGCTTCTATTTGATTTAATATTTTTTGATGTTAATTTTCAATTTATTTTTATTTGCGTCATTGTACAAAGCTTAGTTGTGGCATAGTGCTTGAGTTGTGTTGAACGCTTTGCTATGCTGTGAATCCCTTCGAGTTCTTGTTTGATAAATTGAGTTTGTTGTTTTTTGTACCACACCAAAAGCATTTTTTTCAGAGTTTGTCTCCCTTCATTCTCATGACATTTGCTCTGCATTGCGCTGCATTTTGGCTGCGCTATGTCGAATAGCTCTGCCATTCCTCCGCGCTCTGCTCCGGTTGGACGCTGAATCTTTTATTATTTAATCTTTATGCTACAAATCATTATGTAAATTTAGTACTGTATAGAAGAAAACAAGTAATATGTTAAAAGTATTGTCTCATTTTTAATACAGCTAACATTAATTGTTCAATAACGAATATCTTTGTGTTTAATTTTTATTATATGTTAACTATATTTTTTTAAATACCGTTAGGTAATGTTTATTGTTTTGATTTAATAACATGATTAATCTCATCATTTAATAAAAATTAATCTTATTTTATAGCTATAAATTATTTTTAAATAAATCTAGATTACATTTGTCCAAAGGTCACAAACGAACATTTCTTCAAAGGCACTTTCGTTTGGAATTTAAAAGAGTTGCAATTTTAAATATTGAGCATTGTTTTGTAACATTTTTAATGGCACTTCTCTGTAAGTTTAAAATATTAATTGTAAATATTATTACACGATATATAATATGGAGTATTAAACTCAAAATAATAATTATAATATCAAAGTTTCGAACTGGGCTCTCTAGCTTTAAACTATATCTATAGAAATTGTCGAATTTTGGTCACGTAAATATTGTATTACTTTAGCAATTTATTGTATTTAAAAGACCAAGATTTATTTAAATTTTTATAAATTTAATTTATTTTTATGGTATATGTATAATTTTGGATAATGTGTTTTAATTTATAAAACTCAATTTTTGTTAATAATTTTTTTGTTTAATAATTAGAAAAAAAACATTGTCACAATAAGTTTTTAAAATTTCTGATAATTCATAAAGGAAATTAGTTTATCTTTTTTATTACCCTTACATTTAAATATTCTTTAGGCTTATTTAGATAATTATAAGGACAAAAAAATTTTATTCGGTTTTATTTAGGTAAAAATGTCTTCAAAAATGCCTTATGAATTGTGGCGGGCAGACGCTTAAACAATTGCAAAAAAAATAATATTTAATTTGAATTATTATTTTTTTTTGTTGATCATACTAAATTTTTTATTTATTTTTTAATTTTATCAAATAGATTAATAAAATTTTTATTTTATTTAAAATTCATTCAATTCACATTTAGGGTAGTTAATGCTTGTTTAGCTTAAATTATTTAATCATATGATCCCATGTTATTCACTATTTTATTTCGAAATTTGACTAAAAAATTAGTTTAAAGGGTGCATATTTTATTTAATATTTTTTTTGTTTCATAAACGATAATTTTGTTTTTATATTTTGATAGTTTAGAATTCGTTTACAGTCAGAAGCGAGTCGATTGTACGTCCCAGTCTTCAGTGGTCGATGTTACCAGGCAGTCTCGGTGCTCGATGTTATTGTAATCTTTTGTCGACGTTTTTATTAATATTTGGGGCAAAATAAAGTTAAAATTTATAGATTTTTTCTAATGTTGAAAAGTATGTTTCTTCTAATTTATTTTATTTAATTAAATTTCTCATGTAATTAAAAAAATTTATTTACAATATTAGTTATTCCAAGTAAGCATATCAAACTCCGAACTCTTTAGGATAGTGGAAACCCAATGTAAATTTATTTTTAACAAATGATTGTTTAACAAAAGTAAAAGTTTTGCAGTGCCGCTTTATCCAATATATTTAAATGTAACATTTTTATTTATTTATTTACAAAACATTGTTTAATTATGGTGCATTCCAATTAACCATGCGCCTTTTTAATCGTTTTAGTCTAGTGTTTATTACAAATAAATTTTTAAAAATTTTTTTTTATCGTTTTTTGTCTTATTTTCAAAATTGATGATACATTTTTTTAATTTATGTTCTTCAATCGTCAACATACGCTCTTATTATTTAAATTTATAATGCGAGTGAAATTATTTAATCAAAATTATTGTTATCAAGTTTCAAAGCTGAAGATTTACTCAATTTTTATAAATTTAATTTTGCTGATTAGCTTTGCTTTGTGCAAAAATGATCTTAATAGCACAAATCGCTTGTATAGCTGTTCTCATCCTTAAAAAAGAATTTAATTTAAGCCTTTATATATTTAAAACAGTTCAAAAAATTAAATTTCCAAATATTGCATTAGATTTAAAAATCATTGTAAAAATTCTCGATACCTGCACTTCTGACATCTTCCGTTTTTATGAAATCTTTGTTTTTAATAATAATAAGTAATTTGTTTTCAATCTTTATTTTTGCAGAACATCTACATTTTTTCAAATTTGGGCTTTTTTGAATATGTATATTTTATATAGTCAGGATTCGAATAGCAATATTATTTTTATTTTAAAATTTGCTAAAAATTTAAATTTTATTTTTCAGATGAATGATTAATAGATATTTTTTACATCAATAATCAAATAATTGGAGTAACCGATGTTGTTTTTTTCGAATTTTTCTGTCTAAAGATTTTTTTGCGCAAGGTTTTGAATTTTAAAATATTTTTTTGGCTAAATAAATGATTTCTGCAGGTTTATTTAATCTTTGATTTTTAGTTATATTTTCTAAGTATATTTTTTGGTATGTATCTGCTCGCCCTTATCCTTGTTAATTATTAAAATGGCGTTTTAAATAAATTTCAGTGTAGATCATATTTTATTAACATAGGCATTATTTAAATTCTTTAATTATCTTGAAGAAATTAATTTTAAATTATCATTTTTTTTTAATTTAATTTAATTATTATAAGTTTATTTAAGAATTTACATTAGATCTTTATTTTTTCCAAAGTAATTAGGCCAATTTTTAAATAGAAAAATGTTAAAAAAATGGGGCTGGTGGCCAGTGGTTGATCCCTTGGTACTAAAAACCGGGCAACCCGATTTTGGGATTGGGACCCCGACCAATCCCGAAAACCCTGCAAAAATGCTCAGTTTGGGTCGGTTACTGAAAGTCTCGACTCATTTTCAAAATTTAGACACTATGGGGCTAAACAAAAATGCTTTTCATATAATGGCGTTAACGTTAACATACAGGTGTTCAAGCGTTTGTTTTGAACCATTGCACGGTGATATTTCATTAAATTATTTATTTGACGTTTCTTATTATTATTTTACATAAAACAGAAGTAAATCAGAATTATTTGTTAATTTTAATTTGGCCTTATGACAATATATCGTGTATATAATAGCAAAATTATGTTTTTATAAACGCAAAAATCTTGAAATGAGGGGTTGAGAAAGATAATTTTTACTTTTTAAATAATTATGATTTAATTCAGGCATTTTTTTGCATTTATAATTAAAAAGAATTTTTTTCTAATAATTTTTTTGCAATAATTCGAACGACGCTCAAACGCTCCGGTAATTGGTTGTTTTGTCGTATTTCTGAAGCTTTCGGGTATGTTATAAATAAATACTTAACGAATAGTTAAACACATTAATCACAAAGTATTTTAAAATTTATTTTTCAACAATTGTTTCAGTAAGGATTTATTGCTTTTAAAAGGTTTCCCTTAATGTATATATCATTAACAATAAAAATTAATTTTTATTTTCAACAAGAATAGATTCATTGTATAAAAATAAATGCTAGGTCGTCGAACCATACTGTAGTGAAAAAGCGCAAACTGTCTTGAATGAATTATTATCATGTTGCTTATTAATTTTTCGCGTTATTATTATTCTTATATAATAATATGGTATATATTTATAAAACAAATATTAAATTACTTTAAATTATGTAGAGAGTTTTTTAATGATTTAATAGCAATTTTCATCAATAATTTGGTCATTGTCCCAAAATTGATTTTTTATTTTGGCTAAATTTTACAAAAGCTAGTGATATCGATGATAACACAAGACGCTAAGCCCGAGGTTTATAACAACCTTAATGGATTCATCTTTTTAAATAAACGCTTTCTGCACTTTTCAATGATTATCGACTCTCGTTGTCTGACTATCAAAAAAGTAAACTAAAATAATTTTTAGATGAGGTGCGTTATGCCCAAATTACTCTCGTCGTCTGACTCTCTCTTATTAGCACACTATTTCTTCAAAAAATAAAATGTTCAAAAAAGTAAACTAAAATAATTTTCAGATGGGGTGCGTTATGCCCAAATTACTCTCGTCGTCTGACTCTCTCTTTTTAGCACACTATTTCTTCAAAAAATAAAATATTCAAAAAAGTAAACTAAAATAATTTTTAGATGAGGTGCGTTATGCCCAAATTACTCTCGTCGTCTGACTCTCTCTTTTTAGCACACTATTTCTTCAAAAAATAAAATGTTCAAAAAAGTAAACTAAAATAATTTTTAATGGGGTGCGTTATGCCCAAATTACTCTCGTCGTCTGACTCTCTCTTTTTAGCACACTATTTCTTCAAAAAATAAAATGTTCAAAAAAGTAAACTAAAATAATTTTTAGATGGGGTGCGTTATGCCCAAATTACTCTCGTCGTCTGACTCTCTCTTTTTAGCACACTATTTCTTCAAAAAATAAAATGTTCAAAAAAGTAAACTACAATAATTTTTAGATGGGGTGCGTTATGCCCAAATTACTCTCGTCGTCTGACTCTCTCTTTTTAGCACACTATTTCTTCAAAAAATAAAATGTTCAAAAAAGTAAACTAAAATAATTTTTAGATGGGGTGCGTTATGCCCAAATTACTCTCGTTGTCTGACACTCTCTTTTTAGCACACAATTTCTTCAAAAAATAAAATGGTTAAAAAAGTAAACTACAATAATTTTTAGATGGGGTGCGTTATGCCCAAATTACTCTCGTCGTCTGACTCTCTCTTTTTAGCACACTTTATTCAAAAAATAAAATTTTTCAAAAAGTAAACTACAATAATTTTTAGATGGGGTGCGTTATGCCAAAATTTTGCGAATTTTACAAATCATATAAGCACCTGAAGTGAATTAGTGTGCTGACTGGTTTCCTCTAGTTGAGTTATTTATCAGTTAAAGCACCATAATTATTAGTGCATCAGCCAGCTTATTTGCTATAAATAATGCTATTTACTTTAAACGATGTAAAATAAAGGTGTCAATTGTCAAAATTTATTAGTACATTATCTGTTAAAAAATTTTTTAAAAATATTTTTTGGGATATTATTTCCTTTTCTATGCTGTTATTATTACTTGTTCGTCTCTCTTTCAGCGCTGCAGGTTTTAAGCATAAGTGCCCTTTTTAATTAAAATTGTAAAACATCGAAATTTTCAACGTTTGATTTATTTTTCTTACAATTTATGTTTTTATTTTGAATTATTTAGTTTTAAACGGTATTTTTTTTTTTAAAGGTTAATGGTATAAGTCGTGAATTCCTCCGTTGTGATTTATTCCAATGGACGATATAATAGAATCGATTATTATTAAAACACTTTCACTTATATTATTCATTTCAAAATATTTGGTTTACATATAATAATACTTGATAATATATAATTTCTTATTAATAGTTTAAAATTTTTTTGGCAACTTATGGCCTAAATTTATATTTTAATATACAAAGTTGTTAAAATATTTAATTTTATTTACCTAATTATTTCAATCGATGTATAAAAATACAAAGACATATGCTCCATCTTGTTGTGGAATTGTCAGGTTGATGAATAATTTGTCCCATAATGATTTAATTCATTTTTTATATGCCTATATAATCATTTCAATTTTTATTATAACTTAAAAAATAATTAAGTAAGTTAAATTTTTCCATTTACAGAGTATATAATTTTAATTGGGATTTTTATATTATTCAAATTTTAATTATTTTAATTTAATTTAAAATATTGTTGACTCAACTCATGTACGGTCATTCGCAAAATATACGCTTTTTACATCCAGTTTACTTATTTAATTAGATTTTAATGGCTTGCCTAATAACATTTTTATTTCGTGTCATCATCCTGTTCATTATAATAAATCCTTGTAACAAACGACGTTGTTCTGAAAAGGAGTGTTGACCATGATTCGCAGGTCCATTTTATGCATTAGAGTAACACTCCCATATTAACATTAATTGGGCCGGTCGTGAATCACGTTCGATTTAGTGTCTCCCGATTTCGCTATTATGTGTCTGTTGTTAATTTAATATTTAATAATTACAAACATTTTGCAAAGCGGACTTCCTTTCATTCTATGAATAAAATTAATTTCTTATAAATGTTTAAAACTAACGTAATATTATAATATTTATTTGCATATTTGCAATCTATTGTTCTAATTTTAAAAATATAAAATTGGTTTTACATAAGCGATCTTTGCAATTTTAAGAATTAATAATTAAATGTTCTCTAAGTTTTAAAACTTGTTTGGCATATATAGTTTAAAAATGCGACTTTTGGGGTTTCATCAAAATGATTTTTGCACTAGAATTTGACCGATGAAAAAATGCTGCTGTACCATCTCATTGTTCGAATCTTAGACACTTATGTTTTTCTGTAAAGTGTCTTTTTAAACTTCAATTAATCGTTCTTTAATACAAAAATTGATGATTTTCATTTAAACAATAGTTAATTTTATTGTGGTTTTTTAATGTTTTGCGATGCTCATTTTTAGGCTTTGTAACTTTTCTTTACATGTTTAAACCGTGATTCATTTTTGTGTAAAGTAAAGATATTTATTGTTTATAATATAGGTGCGTATTGTTATTTATATGTTTTTGGATTTAATATTGTATTAACCACACCCATTCCAGTCTTTCATTAAGGCTGAGCAATTTTTTTGATAAATCGATTCTTTGAATCCCTTGCATGTTGACGTAGCTCCACTGTTTCATCTAATTTGTTACTTTTTAAAATTAAATTATTGTTGCATTGCAATAATAAAACGGAGGTATTATCATTAATAGCTTTCAAATTCTTTCTTCGTGGCACCAATTTTATCAATCGATTATTTATGAAAATATAATATTTAAATAGTTTATTTATGTTTATAACGCATATTTTACGGTTTCAAAATTACTTGGTAGTAGTTATATTTACTCCTTAATTGCCTTGATAGTGTTCGATTAATGCGTAATACTTTTAAAATTTACTCATGCTTCTAATCAATGGCATGAAATTATTTACCTTAATTTTTTATTGTATTGACAGCTAGAAGAAATGTAACGGTGCGTATATGTTGAAGTTTTACTAATTTTGATCATCCTACAACATAATAAAACTTATTGTTTCATTGGTTTAAATATATTTTATTGAAAATATTTTCAAGATCTTTAAATTTAATGAAGAACATGTTTTTTAAGATTGATTCTATTTATATTAAAAATAGACGATAATTTTCAGAGTTTAATTATAAGATATATAATAATTTATTTATTTTTATGGATAAAATTCTTTCCGTTGTGGTATTCTGCTGTAATATCCCGGCGAGTCTTGTTCGGTGAAAGAGCGTTTGCTGCGAGCGCCTCGCAGATTCAAAGCATTATAATATGTTATTATGTAAAACAGGAATAAATTATCTAATTAAATTTGTGACATTTTTAATGATACTTCTCTGTAATGCCTTCTCAAATTACGAGTTTGTAAAAATTTTCAAATTTAAATTGCTTTAAATGGGTTAATTAGGTGGCATACATATATATTTTCATTGTGCATTGATATTTAAAATTATTCAAATTCAGTCTATAAATTGTTAAATTTTTATTTATATTTATTACTTTACATTTTTTACTGAATAGCCAACATTTATGTTTCTTCCCTTGTATTTGAAAGAACTTTCATTGTTATTTTTTTATTATTAATTACTGTGATTTAACAGATACCAATTTACTTGCTAATTGATAAATAGAAGTTCTGAATATCTTTCATTATTTTAATTTATGAATACTAATTTTAATTCGTTAGTAATTGGAAAAGGAATACGATTCAAATCTTTGTTTTCGCGTTGCACATACACTTTCCTCTGGACCTCTTCTGTGTGCCCCATAAGTTTGCAAGACACGTACGTGACTTTCAACAAAGAAAATAGTTTTTTAATGTAATTAATTTGATTTAGTTTAAAACAATAACAACTTCTTATAAGTAATGTGCATTTTGCATTTGCATTATAATATTAACAAATTTTAAAATTATTTATTTTTTGTGAAAGAATAAATGAATTTTTTTTTGGGCGTTAAACTAGCATTTTTCAATTTAAAATAGTTAAATATATAATCTTGAGTTTCATGAGCAAAATCAAATCGAAGAAAAATTATAACAAATTGGTCAATGAATTTTGTTAAAGAATTAATAAGCCGTTGGTTAATTATTGCTAAATTTTTTTTTTAATATTTTTGAAAGTTGTGCAGCCGAATTAGTTGACTCGTGTTTTTTGCTAAAATAATATTATGTTAAATGTGTTTTTTTAATAGTAAAATTGTTAAAGAGCCAAAAAAAATTTTTGTTTTAATGTTTGCAGATATTTTTGTTGTGATTTATTAAGTTACATAATTTAAATTCTTTTAAATTAGAAATGATTTATTAACTTAGTTTTTTTAATGTGTCTGCTCTCTTTTGTCGAGAAAGTAACGCAAATCGCGATGTTTCACCCGAAGAAGCGTTATCAACGCCGTTTTTATATTAAATTTAATTTTGCAGAACTTCAGCCTGTCTGAGGTGCCCCAACTGACAATTGGGCGTTGAGTACGTATTTTATTATTTATCCCAAGAACATAACGATCTTTTTAACTTAATTAATCTCACAAGATTTGTTTTTTTAAGTAATGTTATTTGAGAATAAAAATTTATTTAATATATAGCGAATTATATGAAAATGATAATATGAGTTTTTATATCAGGTTTTTAAATCTTTATTAGTGTGTATTTTAATAAAATCATTGGTTTGCATATAAAGTGATTTAATAATTATTAATTTCTTGTTTCCAACAATTTTTTTACGAATGAAATTTATTGGCGAACATTAGGTGATTTGTTTTAACAACAAATAACATTTATGCTATTTTTCATAAAATTATATGACTAAATCACTTATAAAATTAAATACTAATATTTACATAAATTCTAATTCGATAAAAATATAGGAAAATATAAACTTACACCTATTCAAATAAAAATATTTTTAAAAGTATAAATTTTAAATTTCAATTCAATAATGTAAATAACTTTGAGCTGAGAAAACCCGGGAACTGGGTCTGGCTTTTTCAAAATTCCGAACTCTAAATAACTTAGTTTAATCCATCGTAGGCAAAGAGTGATTTTGTCCGATTTTCGTAGTTGGACAATTTTATCCGTTTTTTCGAATTTTTCACTTAGAAATTCAAATAAACTGAACCGAGACCGTGAATTTCGGTACTTTTTCGATCAAGTTCGATAGAAAATCTCGGAAAATCTCGAATTTCGCATAACTCTAATCTCGAAGATCTCGGTAAAATTTTTTCGAACGAGATTTCGATCGAGAAACTCGGAAAAATCTCGATCAATAAATAGCTGTACCGAGATAGCGATGACTATCTTGATCGTTGGGCTTTATTCGGAATATCTTTACTTTGTATAGTTTTAACTGCCATATCTTTTAATAATATTTCAACATTTTCAATTATTTTTTTTAAACTAAAAGTGATATTTTTGGTATATTTTTTTATTTTAAACAATTTCCATATTATGTGCAAATTAGAGTTGCTAATAATTTAATCATCCTAGTTGATACTGATATTTTTTATAATCTTAAATACATTGAGTTTATATTAAAACACGTCTTTTAATGATAAATAAATTTAATTAAATATTTGTTCAAAATAAACAAAAAGGAATGTTTAGCATTTAAAGGATTTAAGTATTTTTTAGACTTAATAATTAAATAAATTGCTTTATGCAATTTTAAATATATTGTGATTTTTCGTCGACGTTTATATTAATCATTTGATCTAAAAATAAACCTTTTGTATCAAATTTGGTCATTACGCGGATTAATAATTAATAGTGTTGAAAATATTGTCTCATTGCTTATATTTTTATATAGCATCATATTTAGCATAGAATTTCAAATTGCCCGACTTAGCTTAATATCATTTTATTATTTGGAATAAAGTCCGTGTATCCTTAATTATATTATTATCATTTTAGTATTGATTTTCTTAATGTAATAATGTTTATTGATTATTTTTTAAAATTACCAATGTATAAATGATAATCTATGGATTTACCTTTTATTAATTCTTTCAATTTTAAGTATTTATAAATTCTGAAGCAAATTGAAGTTATATTTTTTGATTGGCACAATATAAGTTTTTTTACCGTTCATCTTGAAACAACATTAAATTAAATAATATTTAATTTTATAAAATTCCTTTAAAATTACATTTATTAATATAAGCAATATAAATTTCAATTATAAATTACATTTTAGAATTTTTCGTTTTTATAAAGTCTGGCGATTTGAGGCGATGCTTCACACAGATCGTATTCAACACAAATGCCATGTGGAATTAAAAGGTGCTTGTTGGATCCTAATTTGCACGATCGAAGTTTTATTTTTCGATTAACATTCATAATCTATTTATTTATTTTACTCCTGTTGTTCGAGCTCGTTTTAACGCCATGTCGTGAATGGCATTCTATTGATATTATAATTTTAAGTGTTTAGTTTAAAAATTATTAGAAACTTACCCTATTAATTTTTAATGATCTATATTTATATGAATTTTAAATTTATGTTAAAAAGTAATTAAATTGTAGTTTGTTTTAGTCTTTCTTTAAACGATATGTTTATGCAAACGTCGCAACGAGCAGATCAATTTGCAATTCTTGTTCATATCTTAATGATTACATTAAAGCAATAAGAATCATCAATAAATGTTGTGGTTTTATATTTATTTTTAAAAATAATTTGTATAAGCATTCACTTTTTGCACAATTTTGTCTTGATTATAAGGGGGTGTTTAAATTAATTTTTGTTAATTTTTTTATATGATATAATGTATAATTATATATAAAATTTATATTAATTGTATTTTAATAATATTAATACAATATTTTTTGTAATATAGTGCTATATTGTTCTACTTATAATGTTAAAATTGTTTTTATATTTGCGAAATTCGCATTTGTAATGAAATAAATTTTGGTGTAAGACCCAATTATCTCGTGACCCATCATTCTCATTTGGTTTTAGGCTGAGTCTCAAAATTTTGTTTATATATTAAATTTATTTAATTGATTATTTTATTCTTTTGAAACAATTATTTTGATACACTATTATAAACACATTTTTTAATGCGCACGGGGCGGAGTGGATTATGGTTATGAAAGGTGGCTCTTATTTTAAATTAAAAATTTTATTATTTGTCTGTTATTAAGAATTATAATGTTAAGATTTAAAAACAAAATTTTGCTCGTGTTTACGATTCGTAATTAAAAATTCATTATCGTTCATAATTTGAATTAAAATTCATTGTGCATAATTGTTTTAACTTTTTGGTTTTATTAAAACAAGAACTTGCATGAATTTTAAAATAAAGAATAAAATATTTCATGCTCTGGCCGCCAATTTGAATGTTTTCATCTGCTGTGCCTTTTTTAATTGCATAGTTATCTTACAAGAAACATCATGATAATTGAAATTATAATTTAGACATTTATACTTACTAATATTTTAATATTAGTTGCTCCAAGTTTATATTTTATCATAAATTAATACGTTTTATAGTAAACAAAAATAGAACACACGTCCTTAGAATTATTTCTCTAGAAAAATTCAGAAATTTTTATTTTGTATAATTTAACCGCCGTTCTTATAAATGATAATTTTCCCCACTCAATCCAGAGGTCTTATATTTTATTTAAACGTTTTGGCCGGCATAATCTTATTATATTTTAATTAGTTTATAATTTTCATATATAGCATAACCTAAGATTTTTCAAACTGTTTGTGGACAGATCCCTGGTTTTCGTACCAAAAATTTGTTGTCTTTCTGTCTATAGAGTCGAAGTAAACAGATTATTCAAACGAGTTATGAAATGTTTTTATATTTATCAATTATTCGAATTTATCCGGAAAAAAGCATAATAATTGTAATAAATTATATATGTTTATCATTACATAAGCAATAAAATAATTTTGTTTTAAGATCCTTTTTATTGCAAATGAATTAAATTTACCATATTAAGTTGTCAATGATTTTGCGAGAATTTGTTTTATTTTTTTCTTATTCTATTTAAAGTATTTTTTAATTTTTATTATAAAAGAGTCGACGGTGGACAAAGTTACCGACCAACTTACAGATTTTCTTGAATATAAATTGTTTTTAACACATTTAGAATAATTAAAGAAGCATTTTTTTGAAAGTTATAAAATGAGAATAGTTTATTTTGTTTTATTTTTTATGTCCAATTGCTGTCAAGCTCCCAATCAGAAAAAATTACGACAGAAAAGATAATATCTTGTTGTTTTTAAATAGAATTCTTTCTCCAAGATACTGAGCCACTCGTGCGCATTTGCTACAAATCATGAATCAAATCTATTAAACAAAATTATCAAAGAGTTTGGATTTTTTTTTTCTTATCTCAAGCCTATTTTAGACGCGAAAAAGCACAAAAATAGCGTAAATCAATTTATTAAATTGAAATAAAAATAGAAATACCATAATTAATGACGTTTTAAGTAAATACGGATTGACGTTTTTTTGCCGAAATTTTTCTTTGCATTTATATAGTACACAATCATTCTTTCTAATTAAAAAAATTGTAAAAACTCAAAAGCACTCCAACTCAACCTTCCATAGAAAAAAACCTAAACATTCAAAATGCAAACTTTCGTATTTTTCAAAAAAAGGGTTAAAAATGTTTTGAATTTACTGGGCCCGTTTTTGTTAAGAAGCATATTTAGATGGTGATTTAAATCTTAATTGATGAAATTTTTTCAATCAATTAATAAGTCTCGATTGTGGACTGATTATTTTTTTCATATTGCCTAACCGAAACCATTTTAATTGTTCAATTTGCTATTATCTAAAAAATGTTGATTCTTATTCACTCATAATCAATTTAAATCAATATCGGTCTGCTAAAACTCCTATTAATTTTAAAATCCAGTAAATTAAAGCTTCAAAATTCTGCAAACTTTATTCAGTTTCCTTTTACAATTGTAAATGTACTATTTTTGACATGTTGGAAATTTTATAAAAATATAATATTTAAAAATCGAAATTTTTAATATTATTCAAATCAATGGAAGATGTTTAGCCTGCATAATAGTTTGTTTGATATATATCATTTTTATTGTAAAATTTTTTAGCTTTTGTTCGTAAATTACATTTACACTGCTGTAGTTTTATTTATTTAAAATGTTTATGTGTTAATTACTTTATATTTCTTGAATTTGGTGATTTTTAAAAATTGTGAATTATTTATCATAATATTAAAAATGGATATTAACTCATTGTTAATGATTTAAATTAAATTTACTATTTGTTTATTTAAATGCGATTAAACTATAAATATTAATGGTTTTTTATTATAAAAGTATTTTTATTTTCATCAAGATATATTTTTTAGTAGTTATTTATCACTGTCTCATTGTGATCTTTTTACCAATTATTGTATTGTAATTTTGTCTGAATTTAAAATTTAATTAACTTTAAGCACGATGCTGATAATAAAACTAATGAAATAGAGTTGGCATAAAAATGTTTATTAAATTTATAGGTTAGGATGCATTGTTTGGATTTTAAAATAATCATCAATTTGATTGCATTATAATCTTAAGTTACTTCTTATGCTATTTGCACTTTTAAATGCAATTCATTGCACAATAATTCTTGCTTTATTTATTTTAAATAATAATTATAACTCTACATTTTATTTCCAACACCGCACATTCGCGTCACGCATGGGTAGCGTATAATTATATAATTGTTTATTTCTAGTTAATCGTTTTTATAAGTTTAAAAATTCTTTTTTTTCAAATCATCTAAATAAATTTATTTAGAATTAAATTAACATAATTGAATGTAGAGTAAATGCTTTCATTTATATAAATAGTTAATTATTTAAAAATTCACGTAAAGTAAACGGGTGCAGTCCAAATTAGGTAACCGTTCTTTTTAATTTTTGTTTATTTATTTGCTGCCACTAGGCTAATTCACTGAATGTTATTTAAGATTGTTTCTATTTATTATTAAATAGAAGCCAACAATTGAGAAATAAAGCTGCAATAATCGAATAATCAATTATATTATTTTCTGTCTTTCACTTATAATCTTCTTCTTTTCATATAAATAAATGCAATTTCCTTTGTTGAAGTGTGGATAAACATAATAAAGTTTAGTATTAGCCCAAATTCCGCATATTATTTAATTTTCAATTTCTAAAAAAGTTTGTGTCAAATTTCTTTCTTTCTTCCTCTCGGCACACAATAATCACATTTCATCTCTTTTTTATTTGAGTTTTAAAAATTAAGCATATAATTGTTGAATTGTTTTCAAGGTAAATAATGGTGCATTCTATTATTACATAATTTAAAAAAAAAAGTTTTATATGGTCTTCCTAATCGTATGCATATCCAAATTTCTAGTTGAAAATTGTTTTGTTTTTAGTATTGACAACAAATACATATATAGGAAGATTGCGATAAAACATTCCCGACCACAAACCTTGCTATTTAAAGTATTTGTATAAAAATGCCAAATCCAAAACGATTTTATTTCGTTATTGTTGTTTCTCAATAAACAATATAGAGGTAACGTTGACTCCCATCAGGAAGGTTTAATAATATTTGATTAAGTTCATAAGAATAATTGGTTTAAAGGATTTTATTTCATTATTTCGTTAAACTTTTTTTTTATCATAATATTAAGAATTAAGATATTTTTATTAAATTTTTTAATTGAACCCATTTAATCGGATGCAAACCTTTAGATAAGAAGAACAACTGATTGTGCTTAATCAGGTGATTGATTGATAGGCAACACCTTCACATTGATTCTTTATTTAATTTAAAAAACGAAAATAAGTTTCAAGAACAAAAATTATTTATTTTAATTGTCTTTTTCAGAGTTTTGTCATTTTGAGGTATATGTGGAATTTAAAGTGATGTTTAATGGCGTGAGTTTGTATGAAACCGTGCTCGGAGGAGTCTTTTCAGTTAATATTTATGAGTTCCTTTTAAATTTTCATTTTTATTTATTTATTCCCGCTAGGCTCATTCATGATAGAAAAAGCTTTTACACTGACTTTGATTTTTTGATAATTGGTTGAACTATTCAATTGCCTATGCTGTTACAATCCAGGCCATTGATCCTGTTTTTTGTGTGCTCATCCTCCGATAATTGAGTAGATATATTGTTTTCTTAGAATTTTATCGCCAATTCCATTAGCCCTAATAAATTGTTTATGTGAATTAAGTATTCAATTTTACGAAATTGACAGATGTACATCGAGAAATTTTTAGAGTTTTAAAATTTAAATAATTTAAGCTTGGTTTAATGATGTTCATTGGAGTAAATGTTTACGGTAATCCGCAGCTAATCTTCGAGGTTCTGCTCGCCCTCTCGAAATTTGGCAAACCAACGCTGCGTTGTCCGAAGATGGCTGCCCTTTGAGGCTGGCGGTGCAAAAAATGCCTATTTGCATTTGGCGACCACTATGACAGAACTTTCCGATCACCCCAATATAAGTTTAATTTTTTTTTATGGAAATAAGTTTCCTGTCAAAGGTTGCGCAGCCTAATGTTTAGGCACATTTTTGATTTAACTGCAGTGGTCGGTTTTGGTTTAAGCATATTTATTGAATATATTTTTCGATTTTTAAATAAAGAAGAAATTTTATTTTGTTGTTTAATTCAAATTTTTTTATAAATAAATTATAGTACAAAAATTTTTATTTTAAATAATTTTTAAAATAGTTTTCTGTTCTTGATATATTTATTTATCTCTGAATAATTATTTATGGTTTTTGTTTTTGGCCAGTTTTACCAAGTGCCCTTCCTAGCTCTGTAACAACATCCTTCTCATTGTCCTCCACATTGGTGTCACGATCTGACACTTGTTCTGAAGGGGTGAAATGCCGTTGTTATTGTTACCTGGAGAGTTTATTTTCATTTTATTAAGACGTAAGGCAAATTATTATTTTATAAAATTTGCATCGTTTATTATTTTTATTCATTTTTTTATAGAAGTTTTTCAGACATGCCTAAATAAGAATTCATATTCAAAAATTTGCGCTTGCACCTCGGTAAGGGTTTGAGGCCTGAATGTTAGCTGTTAGCTAATAATATATCTTTTGTCTTATAAATGAAATAATCTTCATTTTGTGTATTCATTTAATTTTTCTGATTTTATAGATGGCCAAATTTTAATTTTGAGCGAAACATTTACCAGGTAAAATTTATTTTTATTAATATTTAATTTTACTGAATCCTTCTTTGACATCGTGGACAAGAAGCATCCAACCAAAAAAACTGTATGAATTAAGTGATTCGAATTATTTTATGATTATTATAATTTTTTGCATATCATATTATGAGTTGTTCGCTGTTCGGGGCATAATTTGCATACGTTCTTTGAAATTTTTCAAAAAGTATTATGGTTATGAAAGGTGATATTTATAGATTTTAAGCTCCAAGTATTTTAAATTAGAAATTTTATTATTTCTCTGTTAATAAGAATTATAATGTTATGATATAAAAACAAAATTTTGCTAGTGTTTACGATTCGTAATTTAAAATTAATTATCGATCATACTGAAAATAAAGAATAAAATATTTCATGCTCTCTGCCAGCAATATGTATATTTTCTTCTGCTGTTGCCTCTTTTAATTGCATAGTTATCTTATAAGAAACAATCATGATAATTGAAATATAATTTATACATTTTGGTCTTTACGTATTAATTGTAAAACTTTTTTATAATTTTTTTGTTATATCTATTTGCAAGTTGATATTTTTATTTTAACTCAGACATCAATTTTTCTCAGAGAGATTTTAAAACAATTAATATATTTATTTATTTTATTAACTTAAATATTGTTAGGTATTCAATTAGGTTATTATAAGTTCCATGCATAGGTACATTATCAGACAACGTACATGCAGTGCGCATTTTTGCTTTAATTTGATTAAAAATACATTTTTCATTAAGATTAAACAGCTTTAAGATGCTTTAGACCTTATTGTCCTATAAAAAGCATTCTATAAAAAATTTAAAAACTGCACAAATAATTTTTTAAATTAAATTTTTTAAAAGAGTTGAAATTGTGGTTCGTACTTAATTTATTTTTGGCTGGAACCGGCCAATTTGACCGTACCATTCGTCCGATAGGAGTTAATGTTGGTGTCGTTTAGTGTCAACGCCATTTTTTTACTTATTTTATCCGCCGAACCATATTTTTGCCAGAATGTATTTGTTTATTCGTTTAATTATTAATTTTATAATTTTCTTGAACCAATGTTGATTAGCCCCTCAGGGCTGGAGCAAAATTGGAATGAAAATGTTAGATTGCCTGAACTTCTAATTATTGTTATAAATCTTAATTTTCCATCGGCTAGTTAGTTAATTTTGCTGAATTTATAAGTAACATTGTTTATATAATTTATTGTGGTGATGATTTTTTCATCACTTTTTTGACTTGGGGTTTTTGTACTTGATATTAGCTCCATAATTCGGGTCTAAAAAAGCATAATAGTTAATTTGATGATAAACATTTAAATTGCATATTTTGTTTTTATAAGTTTAATTTTGATTTTTTAGAAGAATACATTTATATTTTTACCTTTTATTATTTAAAGTTTTGCATAATATTCGTTAATAATTTATTTGTATAACTTTGTTTGTGCCTTTAAAAGCTTACATGATACTGTAATATATTCTCGAATACCGGTAGCATTTATCACAATATAAAGTTTATCATCTTAGACCATTTAAAGGCGGCGCCCCAAAAAGTTCTGCTCGGGTTCATCAACCGGATTGTGCAACATTAAGTCAATTTAACTAAATTTGTTATATACTCTTAAATTTTGTTTATTTATATTTGAATTATTTTTATTTAATTTATATGGTTAAAAAAGTTTTCTTAATCTCATTTTGAACCAATAGGTGTTGTTAAAAACTTTATACTCTAATACAATTTGTGTAAGCTATTATTTTTCAATTGTGAAAAATATTTTAACAATATTTTTTGTTTAATTTAAATTTTGCAATGAAATAATTTGTTTAATTAAAACTAATAAAACAAAAAGAACCGTAAGTTTACGTAAATAAATTTTAAATAATCAATATTCAATAATTCGTAATTTAATGAACCTTAAGCATAAACTGTTATATATTTTGTGTTACGGATTCTCATGTAAATTGCGTGAATATTTTCCAAATCTCGCCGTTTACGTCGTGTTCGTCATTCAAGTTCAAAAAAATCACAAAATCATTTTACCGGAAAGGTATTATTCTTGTATTTTTTACTTTGTTTTATGCATTATTAAATAATAATGATTTTATCGTTGTTGTCTTTTTGTGTAATAGTTTATTTTACAATTTAAGGAATATAAAAGGTTTTATTGCATATTTATTGATAAAATAATTAGTATTTAATATATGATTTTTAAATATAATGTTAATTTTGTTAATTAGAAGCATTTTCTTTTATGATGAAGCTTTCTATCATCATCGGCATTTTTAATCGGGACAAATTTAAAAAATTTTTAAAAATTGTTTACTTGGATGTTACAGAAAATCGGGTATAATCATTTGATCGTCGGGGATCTGAACTTCAACCAAGCAATACCTCAACTCCCTACCACTCACCACTAAACCACCATCAAGGAGGAATGTCGCTAAAAATGACCTTTTTAGGGGTTGAATTTTTATCCCGGTTAATTCCGGCCCAACCGGGATTGGGACTGTTGAGGTGGAGGGGTTCGGTGGTGCCGATAGGCGCCGCCGAGAAAATTTTGAATGTTTGCCTCATTATTTGTTAAGAGATTTGCAACCAAAATTTAAAAAAAAACACAATTTTATGAAGTCTCTAGGAGAATGCGAGAGGTCCGGCGGCGCCGAAAGGCGCCGCCGGGGATTTTTTTTGAAGATCTTAACGAAGAAAAGTGAGCCGAAAATTATCGATTTTTCCGAAAATTTCCGACTTTTTGCTCAAAATTTCGAAAATCGGAACTCGGAATTCTGAGACATCAAAAAATTTCGGAAAACGGAATTCCGACCCCAAAAAAGTCGGAAATCGGAAAGTCGGAAATCGGAATTCTGACCATCCCTGCTCCAAACCTAATAAAATTAAAATAATATAAGACTGTTGAGCCACAATCAAAAAAACATTTTTAGGATTCGACCCCTCCAAATCAGAGAACATATTAAAAAAAACAAATTTGGCCCTGCTTTATCCATCCAACTCAATTCCTTAAAGCTTTAACGATATTTGTTGTTACGGAAATTGTCCTAAAATTTTACCCTAAGAATTTCAATGGATCAAAAGAAAAAAATTTAAAATTTTGGTTGCAAATCTCTTAGAAAGGAAGCGTTTTCGACGGCTGGCATAGTTACTCACCGATTTGAGAACCCTTTAACAGCGTAAAACTTAAACAAAATGTTGTTTTGCTCCATTATTTACCAATTTATGATTTTACCGATTAATTTTGATTTTTCAACCCGAAGACTCGAAACTCGATGAGTCGAAACCGACTCGATTGGGTCGACCCGACCCGAAACCCGACCCAACATTTTTCTCAACCCGCCCTATCCTTGCTACGCAGACAATTTTTTTTTTAAACATTCGAATTATATAATAAGTTAATTTGATATGGCATTTTAAATTTACAATTAATTAGTTAGTTTATTTTAAAAAATAAATTATTTTATTGTGGGAAGATCATCTTTTCCCAGATTCTCTTGCCACTCACCACTACTTCATTTCTTATCGCATTTAAAGCTTTATTAAGATTTTTATGAAAAATTGCAATAGCATATTTATTTTCTTAATAAAATCCGTTTTCATGTAAATTATTTAGCGTTAAATAAATTTTAAATAATCAATATTCAATAATTCGTAATTTACTTTAAACAGAAATTTTTTACCCATAATTTTATACCGTGGTGCGTTTTTTCAGACCTTTTAGACGCCTTTCCCCTTGTTGTCTATGCGGTTGTTACTAATTTACCAACGTCAAACCCGTAGTAGCCTCTTTATCGGTATAAACTGTTATATATTTTGTGTTACGGATTCTCATGTAAATTGCGCGAATATTTTCCAATTTGTTTGGGTGTGTTTGATTATAAACCTTCTCCATTATGTAAACAATTTATTGAATATTTTTACATCACAATACTCAAGTTCACATCATTAACTTGGAGTATTTAATTGGTTTATAAATATTTTATTGGAATTTATTTTTTAAGAAAATATTTGGAGATAAATTTGTCTCGTGTCTTTATTAAAATTTATTTATTAATATTAGATAAAAGATAATTTAGATTTTTTAAATAATTAAGCAGATGATGATGAATTATCATTTTATTATTTGCTTTAAATGTTTATAACCAAACACATTACATCTTTAAATTTAAGATGTAATTTAAATGCTGATTTTGTTTTTTCATATATTTATAATATTTTTAGACTTATTAATTAAATTTGGGTCTTATTTTAGCAGGATTGTGATAAAGATGCTTTGACGTAGCTCAGCTGTTTCAGCTAATTTGTTATTTTTAAAAAATTAAATTATTGTTGCATTTCAATAATAAAACGGAGGTATTATTATTAATAGCTTTCAAATTCTTTCTTCGATGCATCAATTTTTCCGATTATTTATGAAAATATAACATTTAAATTTGTTTGATAACGCATATTTTTACGTTTTCAAAATTAATTGTCCTTAACACAATACAGCACCATCTCATTGTACGTGTTTGCACTTAATGTATGAGGTTCGACGCTTTTGAAGCTTAAAAAGGCTGCGGTCTGCAACGCAGTTTATGATCTTGATGCGTTGACTAAGCTTTGCATTTAATTTTTTGCAAGTTTTATTAGTATATTATGGCATAATTATGCAGCATTATTTAAATAACATGTAAATTTGTTTTTGTTTAAATATTGTTACATTTTATTTGAATAAAGGGTTTATTATTTTAACATTAGAATTTAGTTACTCAATGAATGATTTTTAAATAATATAAAAGTTTAACCTTTTCTAATACATAAATAGAATTTCAAATATTGTTTTACAATTTTTTTAACAAACTTTCTGTTATATTCAGTATAATTAATTTTTTATAATCTACAAATTTGTTGGTTGAATTTTATTCAGTATAATTCATTATTTAATAAACTTTAACAAAAAACTTCATTTTATAAGTCAAAAACCAATCGGCGGCGGACGGAACGGAAATGTTCAAACATTAGCCCAGGTGTACGCCGTTCGGAGCGTATTATGCAAAGAACGTTCTTTGATATTTTTCAAAAAAAGTTTTGAGATTTGTTGAGTAAACAAAAAACGATCTTTTTAGTCATTCTTACTTGCTGTTATTTTAGTTTTGTATGTTTTAAAGATAAATCTTTTATATTATACGATTAGAGAATTTGAGAATAATTCTATTTTTTAATAATAACTAGAGTTCACATATTTCTTTGTGTGATTAAATAAACTGAATTGCATTTCAAAATAGATGTAATCCGGTTGAGAAAAATACGGTAAATTGCTGTTAAGAATATTGCATGTAAAAAACATATTTAAATTACAATAAGAAGAATTTTGCATTCGGAACTTACATCACAGCTTGCGTTGAGTGTGCCAAGTGCAGTAGTAGTACACGAAAAATAGACTCTCAAACAGAGTAAAATGATAATGGATACCGAAAAAATTGCCTCAATTATTAGTGCACCAACGAGCTTATTTGCTATAATTAATGCTTTTTCTTTTATATAAATGGTGTAAAATATGCTTTTTTATTTATACATTAGAAAGCTTGATAATAATTATAATTAGATAATTTTTACGTAAAAATTTTCAAATTTATTTGATTTTAATATAAATATTTTCTTTTTAATTTTTTTATTAGATTATTTAAGATTTTGTCATTGTTTTTATAGCTCTCAACTCCTTGATGATTAAGATTTCACTGACTCGCGAACGGAGCTTGCACAAATCACTTTTTTGATCGGCCAATATTCAAAGATGATAATGCAGCCAAAACAGACTTTATTCATAGGTATATTCGATCGTCTCTTATTTAGATTTGTGACCTCATGATTGAGTTAAATTTACCCTTACTCTATAAGGGCGTTATTTTGGGTAAATTATTTATTGATTGTTATTCAAATTTGTGTTATTTGATTTTTATATTTTATTATATGTCAATAATTTATTCAACATGTTGCTTGGTTAGCGATTCAAAGTTAATGCTAATAGCCTTTTAGCATGGACTTCTGGCAAGTCAAAAATTAAGTTTTTTTAAAGTTTTTTAGTTTTTGTTAAATAAATTAATTTCGGAAATTTAAAAAGATTATATTTTATGCAACTAAGGCTCTTCAAAAATACAAATTTTTTAAAATTTTGTCTTATCATTTATTTCCAGTTAAATTAGTTTCGCGCTTTAATTTATTTGCATATTACTGTAATCAGTGATGTTCCGTTTCCGGAACCGAAACCGCCTGTTCTGGAAGATTAAAGCAATGATCTTTGATTTATAAAAAATGTCTGGATACTTTGGAATTCTTGATGCTGATATGTTTAATATTTTAAATTTTTGAATTATACGAATATATTAATTTTTCATAATTTACTTCAGAAAATAAAAAAAGCGCCTGACCGGGTGCTTTGCTTTGGGTATAAAATTTTCATTTTATATCTCAGATTTATTGCCGATTTGTTTATTTTAATGTTTAGATTCATTTTTAAGTTGTCGCTTGGGTATTAATTGCTTTTATCAATACAATTTAAAAAATCAGCAGTTTCAATGAATCGACGTTACTCACCCTTCGTATTAGTGGCTCCGGATGTTTGTTGAGCTGTTTAGTTATTTTCGGTTTGTATGTATTAAAAATGTCAATTTTTAACTTGAATCAATTCTAAATTTTGAAGCATATTTTTTTTTTAATAAATTTTAATTGATCATTACGCGGCTGCTATTTGAATATAATTAGTTTTGTATATTATTTTATTTGTATTATTGCTTTCATACTATCGTAATTTGTATTCTTTTCATTATTTTTTATTTTGATAGTGCTTATTGTTGTTGAAAATCGATACATTTCTTTTATCTCATTTGTTCTAAATTAATTTATCAACTCCGCATCAATCAATATTTCAAAAGCTGCAGTTTTTGTTGTATAGTCTGCAAAATTGAAGAGCTGTTCAACGCATTTTCATTAACATAAATAAATTTYTTAATGTATTTTTATGCATAAATGGTTTTTATGCTAACACAGAAAGAAGCATATTTATTTATTTACTATTTAATTTGMCGACAATGTTTATATATTTTGCTTTTCATATACATAAATATAGGTGTGCCAAACGATTTGATCGCTCCGTTTATGTTCGGTGGCGGATTTTTGGTAAATTGTTTAAACGCTTTATTTAAATTTACGCGTGAAGAGCATTTGTGATTGATTGTTTGGCCGCAAGTGTTAATTATTTTTGCATTTATTTAAATACGTGAATTGTGCTTATTGAAAATTCGCTATTCTTTACTTATCTTTTTATATTTTAATTATTTTCTGTTGATAAATAATCAAGTCAATAAATAATTATTATGAACTTTATTACATCTACGAACTGATATTTTAATTTTTATGCATAAATGGTTTTTTAGGCTAACACAAAAAGAAGCACATTTGTTTAGTTGCTATTTAATTTGGCGACAACGTTTGTATTTCGCTTTTCTTATAAATACAAGCAAATATCGCAAGCATGTTATAACTATATAGGTATTTTTAAACATTTAAACAAACTTGTTTGCAGATTAAAAAGTTTTTGTATACGGATTCATTTTTAGTTTGAAAACATTATTGAATTTTAAGGGTAAGGGTTTTTGTTTTGATTGCATTTTCTTATGAAAATTTCGGACAAAATGCCTAAAATACTGAATCCTTCAAGAATTTGCGGGAAGATATCTAAAATATTGCATTTTTCTCTTAAGAATATCCATAAAAATTGCTAAACTATGGATTTATTATGAAAAATGGCAAATATAAATTTATGTCATTTTAATAATTTTGTTTAATTCTTTTATTAGCTTATTTAGGGTTTTATTTATTGTTTTCCTCATTTATTGCTCTTGAACAGCTGCACTCGTTTAACTAGTATACTCGATTTTGTCATGAAATGAGCCATATTTTTCTTTAAGTTACGAATATTATCTATTTTAATTAATTTAGAATTTGCTAAAAAAGATTTATGCCTTTATTATACAGGGAATATTTTAAATTTATTTTATTGATTGCTAGAATAATTTCTTTTTTTGTTTGTCACAGAGTCTTCTTCCTTCTTGGATAATATCGGCGAATCGTGTCAGTTCTTTCCTTCCGTTCTTTGTTAAATAATATACGTTTATCGAGCCTTTACATATGTTAAAACTCCTGATATTGTATTGTATTGTATAAAAGATTGCATTATTGTAAAAGTTTGTTTAAAATCAACCTTAATAGAAAATGGTATTTAGTATTAGTTGCTAATTTTGTAGAGAATTTGAAATTTAATTACTTAAATGGATTTATGCAAACATACATATAGATTTTAAGAAAACATCCCTATGTTGAAATGTTATTTGCTTAATTTTAAAGTTGAATATTAAGTTGTTGTAATTTGAATATAGGAATACTAATTATCTATTTTTTTAATTTTGTAGTACATTGCATAGTATATATTTTAAAAAAAAATTGTATATCATTTTACTTTGACTTTGTTGAACTATTTATTTTCTTTTGGTTTCTTTATTTAAATATTTCTTTTAATTTTTTAGTTATATTTTAAACTTTTTTWAAGAGTAGATTGAGGACAAATTGATCCCGTCAAATTGAAAGTCAGTTTAATTTTTGTGAATTATTGTGTTGCGGAGTTTTATTGAGATTTTTATGAAAATGTTGTTCATAAAATCCCTTTTATCTAGATTCGCAGTTCATATGGCTCGCGTTTAAAATATACATAAATTTGGTTAATATAATTACATATTAAATTTTTAACTTCAAATAATTAAGATATTAATAACTTAGAATTAATAAATTCAAAAAATTTATATGACTTAAGATTATCGAATTTTTTCTCATTAATGTGACATTTTTTAATATTGAATTTTTGTTGAACAAAAAATAAAATTTATTAGGTTTTGATAAAAATGATTATAAAGAAAATGGAGCTCGTGAACAAAAAGATTACGCCATTTAAAAACAAAAAATAAATAAAAAATTTAAAATGAAATGGATATGAAAATTTAATGCCACTAAATCATAAAAGAAATAAATGAAATATCCACGTGTCTGAGGAAAAAATCTTTTTTTAATTAAAAACGTAAAAAAACAATGAAAAATAAAGACGGGTGCTTTATTAATTTCAAATATAAAATAAATAAATTAATGATTTATTAATCACTCACAATTCATTAGATAATTAAATGGAAGTTTGGTTAAAATTAAAATAAAAGATTATATGAAAAACTGGGATTCCTTTATATGCATAAATCAAAAAATTCTACATTATTGTTATCAATCCAACTATGAATATATTGTTAAATTGGCTGTGCTTGCTGTTAGATGAAAAAGTATGAGACGCGAAGATGGCAAGAAATTTTATAAACAAACGTAATAAAATTTAAAAAAACTTTTTCTTTTTAAAAATTGATTCAAAAACAAAAATAAACATATTTACAATAATTACCCAATTGTAATAATAATGCAGCGCCAAAACTTGACCAAACAAGTTCTGGAGGACTCACAGCGTAGCTCAAAGCGTTCAACACAAATCAAACATTTTGCCGCACTATTATTTGTACAATGACGCAAAATAAAAATAAATGTAAAATTAAGATTAAAATATTTACCAAAAAATAGAAAGCTCAATAAAAGTAAAATCTTAACTACGGATTGATTATCTCAACTAAAAAACAAAATTTTACATAAATGTGCTATTTAGTTGTTAAAGGCAATCATCAAATAAAATTGGGTAAATAGAATACGGTTGCACAACGTTCAAAGTTTTAATGTATACTTAATATTTTATAAAAGATAATTATGTAAATCAAAGAAGCGATTCTTTGTTGGGAGCCCTGATTTAATACCTTACATTTATGCCACAATAAATGTTTTACCAGATTTTAGAACGTTTTTAAAATTGTTCTTATTTGCCGCTAGGCAATTACTACTTTTATCTTTTCAAAAAATCAACAAAAAATAAATATCTTTTACTATAATTGTCCTTTGTAAGCGAAAATATTTGTATATAAAATCTTCCGTTTGTAAAATAGCGTTTGTTTAAAAGAAATATAATTGAAATGCGAGGAAAAATCGCTTAAAATTTATACAAGTGAAAATATTCTGAATTTTTCGATTAATACAAAAAATAAAATATTGATCTACAAACAAATTTTTTTAGCATTTGGTAATGTTGACATTAAACCTACGAAATTAGTCAAATAGCAGAACTTTTATCTTTTAATTTTTGTGTGTGTTCTAATGCGTTTCTTTTTGAATTATAGTTTAAAACAATTTAAACATAATCTTTACATAACTTCCATGAGATTATTAATTAGTCGACAACTGTAAAGAAAGAATCAGATTTACTGCTTATTTACTATTTAAAAGATAAACCGATTTTTCATAAAATATTAACAAAGTTTGATTTTGCACAAATTCTTATCATTTTTGGACAATTTTGTCCTTTTTTTCTGGCAAAATCAATGATAGAATAGATATTTTATTATTAAACAACAAAATTTGTCGATATCTTTGAGTTATTCAACCAGCAAACCCAAAACATAGTATTTTATTGAAGACTTCAACAAAATATTTACGATTTATTAATACCCGGCAATACCTACTATACGGTAGGAAGACATTTCGCGAAAATCGGACATTACGCCGATTCTGGAACAAACATTAAAAAAAAATCACTTTTTAGTTTAGCTTAAATTTAGATCAGTTAATTAACATAATTCATAGTATAGAAATGCAATAAAGAAAATATTAAAAATAATATTTATTTTTTTTTTAGCAATTGTCTACTTCAAATAAAATAAATTATACATTTTATTAAAATACGATTATTGAAAATAATGTATCTTTTAAATGGACAACGACAATGCGGCGCTATCTCAAGAACGGCTTAGGAGATAAGACTATGCATACGAATTTCTAAGTTTAATTTTAATACATAAATTGTTTAATATTTTCTGATTATTAAAAAAAGGAAACTCTATAAGTAGTACAAAAATCCTTTTTTGTTTAACTCAACAAATTTCATAATTTTTTTTTGAACAATATCAAAGAACGTTCGTTTGCATAATTATGCCCGAACGGCGTACACCTGTTCCAATGTTTGAACATTTCCGTTCCATCCGCCGCCGATTGATTTTTGGCCTTGGGGGCAGGCGAACACTTTTTCCGACTTTCCCCGCTCATTCATTCTTTTTCATCTTCTACTTTTAGATCTCATTCTTTTTTTTTTTGATTTCATTAAAAATTGAGTTTGACTTGCTTATAAGAAATTTTACAAATTTCAAACAAAACATCTAACAATTATCAAAAAATGTTCCAATAAACTTTAAAAAATAATTTAAATCATTGAGTCAAATATAAAACCTAAAAATTAAAATGATATTAAGATGTAATAAAGATAAATTATATTATTAAGCGATAAAATAATAACAGAATATTGTTATTAAAAGAGGCAAAAAATTTAACAGTTTTTTATTCTTTTGTGGGAGAAAACTCGTCCGCTTGTTTATTTGTATTCAAATCTATGGCAGACTGAGCTGCCAAATTTTAAAAATTTCATAACAAATCTTTCTACGACATTTAAACACAAAATAAAACAGTAATTTATTCACAATTTTGTGGTTTGGAATGATTCAAAGCAATCCTGGTGGGCATATTAAATGTTAAAATTACACAACATTATTTCCAATACCGATTCACAAGGAATATCTTATGTTTTTAAATTAATAAAAAGAATAAATATAAAAATAAAGATATTGAAATATCAAAAATAATTTAAATTTTCACAAATTATTATTATTTCAAAAAATATATCGGAGTTTTGAATGCTGTCCTATAATACAAGATGGAAAACCAACTATAAGAATCTATATTGACGACTTATCATTGTAATTGCTATCGGTGGTGGGGACGATGTCAACATCGAATTACATAAATATTATAATTAAATTTATTAATAAAAGTTAAGTTTAAACAATAAGCCTAAAAAGTATTATTAATATATGGCAAAAACAAACATTATTTATAAATTTGATTGCTATATGCAAATCACTCGCTGACTGATCTTGATCTTTAAACCAAGACTGTCATAATTATTTCTTAAAATGAACTTTATGACAGACAAGGAAAATTGAAATTATTATTTATATACATAAGGATAATTGATAATCATATAAAATATGAAATAAATAAATTATGTGACAAAAAAAATGGTTAAATTATTTTAAATTATTATTTAAATGTAATACCTAATAGTTACAGAATTAGATATTGCAAGGTCTTCAAGAGTGCATTGCAGCAAAAACCTTTGATACATCAGACGTCTAATAAATAATTTTCTGCTTAAAACTGAAAGAACATTCGAGTGCAAATTCAAACGGCACGAGAGGACATGGCCGAGGCAGGGAACTACGCCTACAACACTGCAAGAATAGCGCATCACGAACTAGGCCACGCAAAGAATCTAGCTATAAAACTAAATCAAAAATAATTATCTATTTTAACAATATTTATGGACTATATATGCTTGCATCAACAAGCAAAATTACAATAAAATCTATCCATTTAAATTACAATAAAATCTATCGTTGAAGCCTGGTGCGGCACTTCCGAGCTGCGTACAATCTTATTATTCTTTGCCAAAGGGCTTCGTCGGGTGGCTCTCCGATGAGTCTTACAATAATCTTAAGGTATAATAATACCAAGCTCATCATTTTTAATGAATCCTCAAAAATGTTTTATTAATGATAGTAATAATGTTAAAAATTAGAAAAAAAAACATTTATCTTATAGGCAAAATAAATATGAACAACTGTCTAAACGCAATGTTTTATTTTAAGACCAAATTTTTTTATGTAAACTATGAGTTGGCAATCTAAACATCATTTAACTTCAAATTTTTAGTTTTAATACTATAAAATATTTAATAAATGAGAAAATTGAAAGAGGGAGTGAACAGAAACGTATACATTCTTATAAAATAAATTTAATAAAAACACTTTTAACAAAATATTTATTAATCGGCGTAATTGAAAAATAAATTTCGTAAGAAAACGTTAATTATAAAAGAAAGCGGAAGCGGATAATCTTAATAAAAAATTAATTTTTAATCGAATTAAAGCAAAAAATTACAGCTATTTTATTGTAAGACTCAAGAGACAGCACCGACTACGCAGTGGTCATCAACGTCTTATCATAATGCTTTACTGCGGTCATCAACGTCAAACAATATTTAAGATAAAAAAATAAATGAATTTAATAATTGTCTTAAAAATTTCTATGAAATTGATGTTTAGTTAAAATAAAAATTAAAACTTGCAAATAAATATAAAAAAATAAAATATAAAAAAGTTTTACAATTAATGCTTAAAGACGAACATTAGCATTTATGACTTATAGTAAATAAAAATTTCATGTAATAATAAAAATCGAAATCCTTTAACAAAGCAAACAGGTTTAAACATTAAATTAAATTAAATTCAAAAACTAATTTGCGCAATAAAAAATGATAATCAAATTTCATTGAGTAGAAAAAGCTAATTCTTGGGTTAATCTATATATGAAAGTTATAAACTAATTATGCCAAGCGACAAATTGAAAATCACTAATCTTAACGAAGAATCAAAATATTAAAATAAACAAATGGGCAAAAAATCTGAGATATTAAATAAAAAATTTCTGCCCAAAGCAACGCCCCCAGAGCCAGCCTTGACGTAAAAATATTTTCGTATGATTCAAAAATTTAGAAATATTCAAAATAAAAGAAACCATTACCATATCAGAATCAAGAATTCCAAAGTTCAACAACATTTTTTATAAATCAAGGATCCTGCTTTAATCTAACTTTTTATTCAAATTAATCAAAGAAATTTCAAAAATTAATTCTATTGCGTTCCTTTTATCGCCAAGAAACTTTAATGAAATTCTAATTAAATAAAACGAACAATTAAAAATAGTTTAAACATAAAAGCAAAATTAAATAATTTCACGCATTAACATACACTGGCGCATTAACATCGCGTAGTTCAGTTCTTCGAAGGTTAAGAATGTTAATAATACATTGGCAACAGAAATTTAAAATTTAATAAAAAAAGTTAATTTAAACCGTTTTCTAAACATTAATTAGAAATGTAACATTAATAATATTTTATAATTTGCATTAAACATTAAATTTTTATGCCTTTATTAAATGAACATATTTGCATATAAATATAATTAAATGATTTAATTTTTACAATTCTGTTTAGCTTGGAAATTCAACGAAACAATGAAGCTTAAATTTACCAAAACAGTAATTTCAAGGTACAAATAAGCCTAATTCTTATTTAACTAAAAACTAAATTGCCTTATGAAAATCAAAGTATAAGGATGGTTTGTGGAATTAAAGAGCTGAACAGTCAAACGAGAAAAATATATAGACCATTAAACATCGTGAATAAACTCCTAAAGCGATGAACCATAAGCTTTAACAGCGTATCAGAAAACAACTTTTTCAAACTCAAAATAAATAAATATTCCAGTAGCTTAATAAACAAAATTTGGTACTTTCCTGTTTTGCGACCCCCTCCCAAAATCTGCTGGAAACATCATACATATACCGTATTCACTCTTGTAATTCCACACTCTCTAATTCCCCACCTCATTTAACGGCTAATTCGAAAAAAGTCAATCTTTAGGGGTGCATTTTTTTAAAATTTGAAAAGTAAATTTTGAAACTAAAAACCTTATTAATAAAAAAATGTATATGAAGAAATTCGATGCTTGGGGTCATTCGATCAACGCGAAATCAAGTAGTGGATACCTAAATAACGCATCTTTTTTATTTAAAATTTAAGATTTTTGCATGTAAAAGTGCAAAACAAAAAATTATGTGCCGCAAAGCAAATAAGGAATGTACTATTACGTATAATAAATAATAAAACGCGCTACAAATATCACGAAATCGGGCATATCATGTGCTATGGTTTCAAGAGGACACCGGCCGTTTTGGAACTGGTAATTAGCAGCTTCAAAAAATAAAATATAAATAAAATTTTAATAAAAGGGGGTTTTACTTTATTTGCAAAAAAAAAGTTTGATCCATTAAAGCAGGCAATTCTAAATATCATATAAAGTTTTACAATTAACTTTTTTAATGACATTTGTTCATTGCATACTTATTTCAACAAATCTGTTCAAATCTTATAGATTAATCTTAAAATGTAATTAAAAATTAAACATTCGAGCGTCGGCGTTTTTGAGAATTCGCGGAGATAACGAAAGTTGGCATGTTTATAAATAATGCTAAAACATGAATCAGCCAAAACGGACAATTTGAGTTATTGAGAGATAATGGTTCTCGCCACTTTTGAGCTCCTTCTCGAAAGTAAGCGTAAATTTGTCGATTTGGTTGGGGCATATCCGATTGCCCTCATTCGACGGCTTTGGACAAGACAGACAACGCAATTATTAATGATTTGTTTACACACAACAAATGCTTATTAAATTATTTGCGGAATTTAATTATATTTAAAAAGATCAAACGGATTGCAGTTTTACTAGCAACATTTTTTTATGTTGCCACGAACTTTGTCGTAATTGCTGAGATGACATTTTAATTTTGTGGGTGATCAAAATAAGTTATATGCTTTAAGTTCAATAAGTTCACATTACAAAAAATAAATATAAATAAATCTAAAAGCCTTATATGATTTTATTGGATATATTCTATTCTCAAGAAATAAATCACAACCTTTATTTTAATACTATGAATCAATTCATATCAATTCGTTGAAAATATCAATTAAAAATTGTTAATGATTATAAATAAATATAGAAATTGTTTAACTTTGGTTAATTTCAAGCAAAAATAAAAATATAAATAACTCAGCTATTCAATAAAAATAATTTAAAAATTATAATTTAGCTTTTTGTTATAGCATTTACATTTGGAAAAAAAATTTCGTTTAAAAACTAAATAATCAAAATGTATCAATTAATCAAATGTTGAATTCTCATCAAATGCAATCAATGCTTTATTAAATAATCATCAATACACTATTTTGTATTGTGATAACTGTTTATCAAAAAAGATATTTCAAATTAATTTTTTGATCTTATCAACCAAATGTTTTCAAATTTATACACAAAAGCTTAATTAAATAACCCACTTGAGTAAACGATGCATTACCAATTTTATTATCATTGAAAACAAACGATTAAAATTATTTTAAATTAAAATTATAATATTCATAATAAGCTTAAGTTATAAATATAAAATACAATAATTAAAATAGCTGAGACAACGTCTTTTCAGCACTAGACTGTTTAAATTTTTTCTGTTGAGTTACGAAGTGATATAAATTTTTAATAGTTACCAAATTATATTTAATCATAAAGCAACTAATTAAATAAAAATCCCTAATTTTTATTAAATTAATACGGAAAGTTTCTTAGTGGCAAAGTAAACGAATGATTGGCATTGCATCTCTTATCAGTTTAAAAACCTAATGCATTAAACCGGTAAAGCCTTCATTTACGCTACAAAGAAATGTTTCATTCAAATCGTTATATAATAATAATTAAACATAAGAATTCTATAAAACTAAAATAAAGAAAACTTAACATATTATTAGTTAAATTTAAAACATATTTAAATTTTCAAATTAACCTGAGACATGTATATTTGATCCAAACTATATTGCAATCCATTCGGTTTAGCAAAAAATCATCGTTTCAATCGTTCTACATAAGAAGAATTGGCGAGTTTAATTATGAAAATAAGTTAAAAAATAACAAAGATATTAAAAAAATTCTTACCGATTATTAATAAACTTATTGAAAGCTAAGTAAAATGAAAGGTACAGAAGTTTGATTAAAATATGGGAAGGGTGAAAAAAACAGATGGATGCTTCTTGTCCACGATGTCAAAGAAGGATTCAGTGAAAATAAATATTAATAAAAATAAATTTTGGCATAGTAAATGTTTTTTTGAATATGAATTATTATTTAAGGCATGTCCGAACAACTTCTATAAAATAAAAGAATAAAAAATAAAAATGCAGATTTAAAAAATAATAATTTGCCTTACGTTGAAAATAAACTTAACTCATTTTTTTCCAACCACATGATTAAGAAAAATTTAAATTAAATATTTAGAAATATTTTTATATATTAAATAGCAATAGAACCATTTATGTCATTCTGATTAATATTATTTACATCAAAATAATGAAACGTGATTACAAAAAAAGTTCTTAATGATGAAAAAATAATTTAATAGTAACTTCCACGAATTTCTTCCAAAAATATACTTAAAAATGTATAGTTTTTAAAATTTCTTATTCGAAGCGGTTCAAAAAGAAAGCGCAAGGCATGCTAAACAACAACTTGATGGGGATTCCTGCCATGGTTTCAACGTTGATCGGGGCAACGTATCAATTCTTCGCAGCAAAATCTGCGAACCAAGAAAGATCCAACAATGGCTCGCCGGGATAGTATGTACAGCATATGCAATAAAAGCAAATTAAAATATTGCAAGAAAAAAAATATTAAAAAAATTTAAACCTTTTTCTATTTGATGAATAATGACCCTAGTGGGAAAAAAATAAAATAAAGAACAACTAATTTTGTTGCACAATGACCAAAACTTTATAATTTATACTTAATTTGTTAAAAAATATATTATATATGTATACAAATGATATAAAATGGAAATAAAACGTAATTATAAAAATTATATTACTAAACAAAAGGATGACAACAAAATACAAGGAAACCCTATTTGTATAATAAATCATTTTATCACTAATAAAGTTTATAAACAGAAACCGAAAGAAAAAATAAAAAACAAACTACATTTCAATTAGTTCAATTTACTTGAAATAAATAATACCAACAAATTTTTAAAAAATTTTACAATTTAAATGCTTAAAGATAAACATTTGTATAGCTATTGCTTAAAATATGATTACGAATCTTTAAAATATATTTTATCGATTGGGTGTGAGTATTCCACTAAAAACAACCCTATTATTAAATAAAGCTCAGTGTGCATCATTCTGATCTAACAATAAGAGTATAAGTATGTCACCAAAAACAACACCTATTATTAAACGGTAAATGCTCAGTGTGTATCATTCTGATCTAAATAAAGGTTAAAAGATGCATCAACACCCTAAGAAATTATTAATTATTTAATAACAAAAAAAAAGCATCAACACCCTAAGATTATAACAAAAAATATCATTGTTTGCAAATTTAAATAAATTAGCAATAGTTCAAATTTAACAAAAATCAACGTAGAAATAAAACATTAAAAAAATTTAAGAGATTATAAGTAGTAACTATCCTACATTGAATTTAAACTATTGCAATATGATTGATTTTAGCAATAAAATATCAATAAATTAAATTCATACAAAATAAATGACTCAAATGCATTAAATAAATTGCTGAATTATAATTTTATCCCACAATTAAATAATACTCAACTATTTTTAAGTAAAAGTAACAAATTTTAAAATTTTTTAAAATATGTTAAAAGTGCAGATAGTAAAAAAATAACTCGGCTAAATTAAAATTTTATGCATAAACAATTAATCGATATTAAAATTTATACAAATTTTGTTATTTTCAAGTTTTAGTTAATATTACTATTTGTCTTTTGTAAAAAACCCTAATCAACTACAATTTGAATTATAAAATATTTCATGGCAAATATTTAAATGTATTTTAAAGCCAAATTAAACGTTATATATAAAATAATAGTTTAAAACGAACATACAATTTGAATAGATTTAGACATTTTTACATTAAAATAAGAATGGCACATTCTTCATTACTATCTCGAATTGATCTGGCAAAATTCATGGCGATTTGTACAATAAATCGAATGATCAGCCATAAGAATTTGTAACACCCAAAATATATTATAACTTAAATAATTAACAAATATTTAGAAATCGAGAAAACTAATTTAAATCGCCTATTAATAAATCGGTATTTAAAAGAATTTTATAAAGAAAAAGAAATCTATAATAACAGAATATAACTTTAAATGCCAAAAAAATTTCTTTGCAAAATCAACTATATATAAATTTTTAAAATAATTTAGTTAACTAGTTCACTTTTTTTTTGCTAAAAAAGAGAGTCAGACGGCGAGAGTAATTTGGACATCAACGCACCCATCTAAAAATTGTTTTAATTTACTTTTTTGACTATGCAAAATTTGGAAAATGTATAAGTAATATTAAACTACAGGAAGCAATTCCAAGTGAATCACAAAAGGAAGAAAAACGGTGGGGGACAGAATTAAGTTTGTTGTAACGGCATTAACAATAATTGTATTTTAACATATAAAGTGATAAATAAAATAATATAATAAAAAATTGTATTAATCATTTAAAAACTTAAATTTAAAAAACTACAAAGATCAAATCATTCCAAAAAAAATAAATACTAATAGTTACATAATAAAATCTAACTAAATGATAGAACCCAGAAGTTAAAAAAGCTAAGTAGTTCTGCAATAAAAAGAAATAAATTATCAAGATGCGGTAAACCTTTATTTTTTATAAATATACGAACCATTAAATTTATTAAAAAAATTAAATAAAATATTATTTAAAATAATTAATAAAACCACAACAATATGTCCCCGACTCCAAACATTCGACGCGGTGGTAAGCATATCAATCCGTTGGTTGGCACGAAAAGTAAAACGACACCAACAGGTTCATTGGCTTCTCTTGAAGCAGAACAAAAAAAAGAAAAAAGTTAAAAAAGATGAAAAAGAAAGGTTATCTTTTTTGCCTCAGCGAGATCGCCTTACAAACAATAATTGTATTTGAATATATAAAGTGATAAACACAATAATAATTGGGGTAATTTCCGGTAAGAAAGTGCATCAATATAATAATGCCTCCATATTATGATACCTAAAATTTTTAAATAAATCTAAAACATGCTAGTAATGATGAAATTAGAAAATGTAATTTGATAACTTAAATTCTTTTAAAAATAGAACAAAATTATACAATAAGTTTATATTAAAGAGCTTAAAATAACGAATTTCTGAACATTGTGCAAAAGATTTTTTGAAATTAAGCCAATAAAAAAAAGAAATAATTTCTCTTACAATTTATTGAAAATATACTAGATATATAAGAAAAAAACCTTTATAATTATTTTAGAAAAATTATAAATTTATTAATATGAAGAATAAATAATTTGATTTCGAACAAACGTTTGTAGTAAAATAGGTAGTAATGTGACAAGCAAAAAAGTAAGAGTGATTTATGAATCGCGCACGGCAATACCAACTTATCTTTGAACAGTTAATGTTGCTATTCGAAAAATTGAATTAAATATATCCGTCGATAATAAAGAATTATTAAAAATATGATTAGTTTGCACTAATAAATGTTTGAGAATGAAATGTGCAGTCCAGTATAATCTAAAAAATGTTTGATTAATAATATGATTTGGTGTGTATTAAATAAAGAAAAACACAATCGAGTAAACCAATGCTATTTGAGTCTAATTTCAAAATAGCATTCCGTGATTGGTGACCATAAAAGCTTCTTAATTTTTTTTGAAATTTTAAAGTTTCATAATAGAACTAAAACCGACGTTAAAAGTATTCAAAGTAAAAAAATAATAAAATTTTCATAACAAAAATGTTTCTACTGGTAAGATTCATTGATAAAAAATGCAATAAAACCCAAAAATACACTTTACAACTCAATTCTTTGGTATTAGGTATTTATAATGAATACATTAATTTTTATATTTACCCCTACATTGAACGCCTCGAGGCATGTCACTCGTCATCGAAACGGTCTTCCGGCAGTGTCCATACGTTATGGCTCCTGGGCCAACAGCACCAAAATCTCGACTCTGCTCACAGACCTGCACTACCACGTTTTGTACAAGAGGGAATTTAGAGAGTCCAAAAATCTTTATTTAAAAACCATAAATCAATTAAGAATCGAATGGAGAAATAAAATACACAGTTGGATTGAGATATATATTAAAATAAATAAATATTATAATCCAAATAGCATTTGTTTATGTATTATTAATTATAATATAGTTATAAACTGCAAAGTTTATCAAATCATCATTAATACAATAATTTAATTTTAAAAGTATTTTATTAAAAATTATAAGAAATTCAAAATATGAATCAGAAAAATATATAAGCAAAGTAGAAGGCAATTATCTTCAAAAATAAAAAAATTGACAATACCAAACATTTTAAAAATTTGCCATTGTAAAAAACTAAAAACAAAATAAACTTTTATTAAATTTGAATTTACCATTTCTATAACATTTTAAGCTCTTATATAATCGCAACTTATTTCAAATGTTAATTATCAATAGAATACAATAATTTTAAAACAATTTAATATTATATAGATAATTAAATATATTTTCATATTTACCCGTACACTGAACGGCCTCGAGGCATGTAACTCATCACTGAAAAAAGGTGAGAGAGTCCAAAAAGTACACCTGCTAATACAACAAGCTATTGCAGACGGTGGAGGGAATGAAAACACAAATTAAATTTCGGGATAAAAATGCTTAAAAATCCTCACGTCTGTAAAAATAAATAATGAGGATGAAAAATAAAATCAATTATTTACTGAATCTATTCGAAAAATAAAATCGTTTTGGATTTGGCATGCAAAGTTTGTGGTCGGGAACGCTTTATCGCAATATTTTTCTTATATATTTGTTGCCAATACTAAAAAAAATTTCAACAGAAATTTGGACATGCATACGATTAGGAAGACCATATATAAATTTTTAAAAAGTTATGTAAAATAATAGAAGGCACCAAAATACGAATTATTAATATGCAATAAAACCAAAAAATGCAAAAATGTATTCAGCGCTTTTTCAACAAAACAAATGCAGATCCATTAAGAATTCGAAAGGATTTCAGTGTCAACGGCAAATTTTGTTTGGTTGTCATAAACTTTAATGTAATTGCTGAGATAAAAATAAAAAATAAATATAAAATATAAATAAATAAAGAAATTACAAGAAACTTAATTATTATTTTGAAAATTATTTGAAATTATTGGAAATCATTAATCATTATTAAATTACCTCATAGAAAAACGCTTGCATTACAATTTACATTTGGATTTATGTCAATAAAAAATAGAATATATATTAAAAACAATTATGGAAATTAAAATCAGCCTTTGCAAGGTCTTCAAGGCGCGTTGCAGCAACATCGATTTGGTTAGCAAATGATGGCACAATCAAGCAGTTTGCGCGTGATCGTGGGCATGAAGAAGAGCAGGCAGACAGTTATTAAAAAAGGAATCAAATTTTTACAAATTAAAAAAATTAAATTATTTGAGGCATAACAAAAAATAAAGAACAAAGCAATCAATTCATGGGAACTCACTAAACGAACATAATGTAGAACGAAAATGGTTAATTTATCCATAAATTAAATATTAATAAACAAATTAAAAATCTAAAAATGTTTTTTCCAAATCCTCACTGAACAAGTATATAACTAATACCAATTAAAAGATTAAAAAAACCAATGCATTCAAATAACTATCTATAATTATATTATTGAAGTTTCCTCAATTATGATTAAAAATTTATTAAATAATTAAAAGTAGCTTTCTAACTGAGTATGTAAAAAATCCGGGAGCAGGCTTTTCGGTGTGATCAATAATAATTTAATTTTAAATGCAATCTATTAAATCATAAGAAATAAATGCAAAGCGAAAAAATAAAATTTATATCAGTTTTTCAACTTAAAAAAATCTAATAAGAAATTTTCTCAGTTTAATGATGTAAAAGTAATTTGAGGTGATTTAATAAAACGTAATACGCGATATTACAGTATTAAAAAATCTTTAAGGCATTGAAAATGTAAAAATGTTTTTTATCATTAAAATTTTAGTTCAATAAAATTTACCCGAAAAAGATTGGCATATTAATAAATAACGCTAAAACGAGAAACGGCTAAAATGAACAATTGAGGAAAAAAGTTATAATTGTAAAATAAATAACTTCTTTTTTTAAAAAATCCTAAATATTTGTTTTCGACATTTCGATATCGACGAAGAACAAATGATTGCAGCATGATTAAGAAACTCGTACTATGCAGCAAAAAGAGGACTTTAACGCGGACCACTAATTCATCTCATGAAAAGCATGCCCACCTAAAAAAAATGGACTTTTTTCGAGACTAAAAATCCTGCCGGCCAAAAAATGGAATTTTTTAAAATTGTCTATATTGTAAATTGGTTTTTGACTGATTACACAAAATGAATTTTGATTAATAAATATCGCGAACTTTTGCCACTTACACCTCAAATATGGCACTTTTTTGTGACTATTTTGTCTTTTTTAGTGACTATTTTGGCCTTTTTTGGTGACTATTTTGGCTTTTTTTTCGATTTTGCCATGATTTCATTTGACACTAAAGTTCAAATGTAATAACATCATTTATAAATCTCAAATAAAAATTGGCCCTGCAATATCGATGTGGCCCCTGATAACATTATTTCAAATGCCGTATTACAAGGACTAATCAAAGAATAAATAATTAAAAAATAAATACTTTTCAATTACCATTTAAATATTTATAAAATATAATGCAAATAATCATAAATTAATTAACGAATATGCGTATAATTTTAAAAATCTAAAATTATCTTTTCTCAAAATATTAATAAATCAAATTTAAGCTGGTGCAAAAATATAAACGCCAATTTAATTTTCCTTCCACAGTAAAATAATTTATTTAAAATAAAACTAACTAATTAATTATTAATTTAACATGTATAGCAAATTATCTTAATTTAATTCGAATGTTTGAAAAAAAATTGTCTGCGTAATAAGTATAAATTACTATTTTACTAAAGAAATTGAAATATCAAAAATAATTTTAAAGATAATTATTAAAACTTTCTATGTGTGCATATTATTTAATATTAGTAGAAGACAATTACCTTAAAACCATGTTCTTCTTTTATTAAAAAAACTATTAACTCTATAAAATAAATAACAACAATGGTCATCGCTTCGGCGAGAGCAAACATCCAAAATTAAATAAAGAAAGTTTAAAGAACTACAATTTCGTCAAAACCTGTATAATTTTACTGAAAAACAATTTGAAAAATGTTATATTTAATTGAAACTTTCATAAAGTTACGCTAAACAGTGAACAATAATTACTAATGGATCAGAGAAGATCATATTATATAAATAAAAAGTAGTGATCGGCCAGAAGGGTCGGTCGGTACTTTTCGGTAAAGTACCGAAAAAGTACCGGTACCGAAAAGTACCGAAAAAGTCCAAAATGTTTCGGTCGGTACTTTTCGGTAAAGTACCGAAAAAGTACCGGTACCGAAAAGTACCGAAAAAAAATTGTCGGTACTTTTTCGGTTTTCGGTACCAAAATTTTTTAGGGTAACTTTTTAACAAAAAATCGTTTATTTTGGAAATCTTGGCTTATAAATATTTATAATTGAGTTTTGGGAGATTGCGGTTAAAAAAATCAGCATTCGACCTGTTCCTGTCTAGTGGTAAGAATCTTAATAGTTTTTGGATCAGTTTGAAGGGCGATCGGCGGTGCCGATAGGCGCCGCCGAGAAATTTTTTTATTTTCGATGGAATTTGTGAAGAAAATGGCCCAAAAAATGCATCCAGAAGGGCTAAAATTTTATTAAGAAATCTTGTCCAATTTCGATAACTAAAATGGTGAAAAAAAGTAATTCTTTATGTAAATGAAGTTTTGAATCGGTTAAAATTTTTGAAAATTAATTTGCTAATAATTTTCTTGAAAAAAATTAAGAACTTCCTAAATTACTT